>CAIGQQ010001014.1:613625-636840 GCA_903798035.1 Danio albolineatus
AGTGAACCTACAACTGCACTGAAAAAACATTCCAGATTCCACACAATCAATTTGTGTTGAAGGTTTAAAGTTAACCTACCTACCTACCTACCCACCCACCCACCCACCCACCTACCTACCAATTTATTTATTTATTTATTTACTAATCTATTTACAAATTTAAGTGGATTGACCATAAAACAATTAGGGTGTCCCCAAAAAAATTAAAGAATTCTGTTGTTTTAGCTCATTTTAAATGAGTAGTTTGAACTAGCAGCAAACCTAATTTTTTGAGTGTGATGACAGTGATTTATTGGACACAAATATGTTAACGCAATCGAACTCCGTTAGGAACAAAAGACTTGCAAACTTTCAGACAATATAAAATATGTAATATTTTGGCATGTTGTTATGACTAAATTGGCCTGTGGAGCAAATAGGTGCTATTTTCCTTTAACACTTTCATTTGCTCCAACACGATCTCATAGCAATTCAGTTTAGTGGCTAAGTTGTATGAATTTCTACAATCTCATTCGTACAGTTAAGTAAGACTTGCTCATCCCCCATGACAGTTGGATTTAGGGGTCGGGTTAGGTGCTACTCCTCCTTTTAAAAATTGTACATTTACATACGACTTAACTCCTAGGAATTTGTATGAATTAGCCACTAAACTGACAACTGTAAATTAGTTACGTTTGCTTATCTTTTTTATTAAGAAAAACTCCATTTGAATCTTCACTTTCATTATCACAGGTCTATACTTTACAGCTTGTTTGTTTCTATGTGGCGTTATTTACACACTTTTATTTATTATCCAAGAGTATAACAATCCAAAAAATCTTTTAAAATGAATATGTTCCATAGAACAACACGATGAAACTCAGAAATTCTGTAGTAATAAACAACCTCCAAGTGATGACAGTTATTTTTTTGGTCTCAAACGGCCAACGCAATCGAGCTCAGCAGCCATTAGGAGCTCATATGGGAAAAAAAGGCTTGAAAACTTTCAGACAATATAAAACTTGTGATATTTAGGCACATTGTCATGACCAAATTGGCTTGTGGAGCAAATAAATGCAGTTTCATCTTCAAGCTTGATGTTTGACTATATTTTTTTATAAAGAAAAACTGGATTTAGATCCTTACTAATTACAGTAGTTAGTCTGTTTGTTTTTATGAGACTACAGAAAATTGTTTCTGATCATTGACTTACTCAAGACTGTAACAATCCAAAAAAAAATGTAATTGAAAACCGCATATGTTCCTTAAAAAAAAAGACAAAATTCTGAAATTCTGTTTTAAGTGATCTCCAAGTGATGACTGTGATTTTTAGAACTCAAAAGGCCAGTCAGAGCTCATCGCAACAAGAGTCTTGAAAACTTTCAAACAATACTAAACGTGGCACATTTTCATTCATTCAATCATTGTCTTTTCTGCTTAGTCCCTTTATTAATCTAGAGTCACCACAGCGGAATGAACCACCAACTTATCCAGCATCTTTCCTCAGGCCATCGACCTCATGAACAGTTAAATTTCCCTATTGCGCAAAAAACATGCAATACTTTCTCATACGCACTAGTACAAAGCACCTTATAACAATATACGATGCAATACTTTCTCCATTCGCATTTGTATACAGCACCTTATAACCTGTATATTTATAACAAACTGTACAACATCTGGATCTTTTTTGACTAACTGCATCTCTGTTTAATGTCTATCGTCTTTTTATATATATATTTATTGGGTTGTCACTTGTCACTTTATGTACACTGGAAGCTTCTGTAGCCAAAGCAAATTCTTTGTGTGCAGAGTACACTTGGCAAAAAAAAATGATTCTGATTCTGATATGTTTTACGTAGAGGATGCCTTTCCAGCTGCAACACATCACTGGGAAACATCCATGCACACTTATTCACACACATACACTACAGACAACTTAGCTTACCCAATTCACCTGTACCACACGTCTTTGGACTTGTGGGGGAAACCGGAGGAAAACCTAGGGGAAACCCACACGAACACGGGGGGAACATGCAAACTCCACACAGAAACACCAGCTGACCCAGTCCAGACCCAAATGTAGTAAATAACAGCTGTTTTTCTTGTTTGATTCTGCCTGTTTGACGATCCTTCTTATTAAAAAAAAATTGGATTTGGATCTTGACTTTCATCGTCACAGCTCTGTACCTTAAAACTTGTTCGTTTGTTTGCTTTTGCACGACACAAGGCAAAATTGTTTCATTGACTTATCCAAGACCGTAACAATCCAAAAACAATAATAAAAAAACTTTTAAAATGAAAAGCGCATATGTTCCTCAGAAAACAACATGACAAAATTCTGAAACTCTGTTATGAACAACCTCCAAGTGATGACAGTGATTTCTTGGACTCAAACGGCCAACGCAATCGCACTCAGCAGCCATTAGGAGCTCGTAGGAACAAAAGCTTTCATTTGTGACTTGAACGCACACGAAAACACTCCTCCAGTTTTGTTTTTGCAATGTAACATTACTGCAACAATTGCTGCAGATGGCAGATGGTTAGTGGTAGTACAACGACAACAAAACAAGAGCTTCAGAACAACGGCTCCCCCATATATCTGACTAATCTGGAAAACTTTTTAACCAGTCAGATGAACAGAGACGTCAAATTAGCCTTACTGTTAAAGATGTCAGCGTTGCATTGCTTTAATGTGCCGTGGAAATATTCATCTAAGCACTGGCGAACAGATACGGCTGTAATCATGGCACTTGATCGAGTCTCTGAGGAGGCAGAGAAGGGTTCACTCAAAAAGCTCTTTTGTATTTGATCAACATATTGTCTCGTATATCTGAAGCACGGTGTAGGAATGCCATGCGCCGCTGATGCAACGACCGCGCAACGGGAAGCCTATTGAGATCCCGTTGTCAGAGTTAAGCCATTGGTGTATTTATCCGGATTATCTGGCAACTGCTCACGGGACTTTAAAACTTCCCTCTAAATGAGTCAAATGTGGAATCGCTGCGTAATTAGAGGCTGTTTTAAATGATTGACTCTATGAATATTGCGTGCGCGATTAAAAGGTCAATTAAAAGTGCTCTAAGCAAACATTAAGCAACAGGCTCATTGGAAATGAGTGCCACAGCTTACTTTTTTTGTGAAACCCACAGTTTATAGGTAAAATAAAAGCCAAGGGGCAATAATTTTGGTTCCTTTTCACATTAATGATATTTACAGGAAGACATTATTGACTAATAAATGATTTACATAGCACGACAGCAAATAAATACCACAAATAACTTAACAGTGTCTGTGATTTGTAGATTAATATGTTAATCTGAATTTATCTCCATATGGACAATTACTTTGTGTTGTTACAACACAAATCGATCATCGTGCTTTCACACTTAGTTCAATTGCCTGGACCGTACCCAAGTTCGATTTTCGCCCCTTGCCACCTTCTCGGTTGGTTTGTGTTCACACTGTCTTTATTTCCTTCTGAACCCCGGTACGCTTGCGTCATCAAGCTGCTGTTTTGTGTACAGCTGTTGCTAGCTGACGGCCACGAAAGCAAATCGCCAAAATGGAGACGTCCGCATGTCACGTTTTTTCTGCTTTCATTAAATATTTTGCTTTTGTTACCAAAACCAAACTACAGAGAGCCCGTGTGTCTATCTGCCGCAAAACATATTAAAAGCATTTAAAACATGATGCGATGTTTGCAGAAGTCATTTTTGGAGAAGGTTTGTACCGGGTCAGTCCCTTGTTGTCAAGTTAGGTGACATACACAGACATACACAGATGAATGAACATTATGAAAACTAAAGTTAGTTGTACAGTTGACGGTTCACTTCTGGTATTTGGTCTGATTGCATTCATATTACAAGTAAACCATACAAGGGTTCACATGAACCGTACCCCAGACCACCACTCTCAAGCGTACTCGGGTACCGTTCGTGGTTGCGCACCCGAACGTTCAGAAGACACGTTTACACAAGCCAAGCGTACCGTACTCTGACGTCAAAGAAACCCGGGTGGAGACCAAAAGTGCTAGTGTGGAAGTACCCTAAGTTAGCTTAACTGTTTTTCCAAATTTAAGTGGATTGAACATTGAACAAGTTGCACACAAATTAACTTAATGTAACTTTAATTGCAAACAGTTTAAAAAGCCTTAATAATTATGTTGATTCAATTTAATATATATACACAAGTAATTAAAGCAAGCAGCAAAAAAATATTTTGAGCATTGTGTTCGAAGCACAGTTGAAAAAACAGTTTTTGCAGGTTTCATAAAGTCAAATTAAAGACTTTTTTAGACCCTTTTAAAACCATTAAGAATTAAATTGAAGACTTACACAGAGTAAAGTTTTTTTTTCTAATGGCCCAGTATCATCATGCAAAATCATTTATTTGTGAAATTTGCTTTAAAAATGTCTTTAAAAACAGCTGTCTCAATCGAATCTCTTTCCAATAAAAAAAATAATAGATATAAAAAATAAGGTTTTATTGAGTATTTTGTTGGTCATTAAATGGATGTCAGCCCAAATTGAGCAGCTTTATTTTTAAAATTAAGACATGCTTAAAATGATTTAAGACTTACAACACAATACGTTAGTGAATGAAGACTTTTTTTAAGGCCTAAAATTTAGGTTTTGAAATTGAAGACATTTTAAGACTCCCTGTAAAAAGCAATGTAAAATCATGGTAAAACTAAGTGGTTGCATTGCAATTTCTCTAACGCATGCTTGTGATAACACAATTGGTTGGATTTGCAAAAATGCAAACAGCAAAATTTACAAATTTCCAATGAGCCCGGGCTGATTCTAAACTTTATTTAGAGTAAGACTTGTGTTGGTATGCAGTGAGTATGTTTGAAATTTGGATTTTATTTATTTATTTATTTATTTATAGTCCCATGTGCATGATTATGGTTAACTTTGTATTTTTCATTTTGTTTTATCTTCCGTGTTGTGCCTTAAAGTCTGCATAAACCAAAAGCTGTGACCGTTTAAATTTTTTTTCATACTGTGATGCAGTTCCTAGAGAAACAGAATATTAAATGAGAATTCAGCGGGCTTGCCTTTACTTTGTAAATTTTAATTGTAGATTACAAGGGCAATTTTTTTTAATGACATGCACAGATGAATTATTCACAAAACTGCCAATGTGAGCTAACAAATTCCTATGGTTTTAATTCTATTTTCTTTTTTTCCTTTTTCTTAAGTCAGTTTCAAGGGATAGTTTTTAATTTTGCCATCATTTACTCATCCTTTACTTGTTTCAAATGTGTTTTACTTGAACGGAATAGAAAATATTTTGAACAAAGCTGAAAGCCTGTAAACATTTGTTTTCCTGCTATGCAAGTCAGTGGTTAAAGGTTTTCACTTTTCAGCATTCTTTAAAATAATTTATTTTGTGTTCAACTAAAGAAAGAAACTCATAAAACCACCTGAGGGTGAGTAAATGGTCAGTAAGTTGTTCTCTTTTTGGGTGAACTTTCCCTTTAAAATCAACTAACTAACTAACTAACTAACTAACTAACCACACGCACGCACGCACGCACGCACACACGCACACACACACACACGCACACACGCACTCAAACTTCTCAAACGATCCGGAAAACGGGCCTGGGCACGGTTCAGATAGCAAAGTGTGAGTATGCGTTAGGTATCATTGTTCACCTAAAATGTATATACAGTTAAAGTCAGATTTATTAGCTCTTGAATTATTAGCCCCCTGTATATATTTTTCACAATTCTGTTTAACGGATTGTCTTTTTCAACACATTTCTAAACATAATATTTTTAATAACTGATTTCTTTTATCTTTGTCATGATGACAGTGCAGAATCTTTTACTAGATATTTTTCAAGCTAGTATTCAGCTTAAAGTGTCATTTAAATAGGTTAAAAAGGTTAACTCGGGGTAATTAGACAAATCAGTGGAAAGAAAACTGCTTAATGGGGCTAATAATATTGACCTTAAAATGTTTATTATTTTATTTATTTAAAACTGCTTTTTTTCTAGCCAAAATAAAACAAATAAGACTTTCCCCTGAATTCAATTCAATTCAGTTCAATTCACCTTTATTTGTATAGCGCTTTTACAATGTAGATTGTGCCAAAGCAGCTTCACATTGAAGGTTATCGTAAATTAAAACAGTGTCAGTCTAGTTTTTAGTGTTGGAGTCCAGTTCAGCGTGGTTTATTACTCACTACTGAGAGTCCAAACACTCTAACGCCCCATTCACACGAGGCTTCAGTGTCAATGCTTGACAGAGGGCGTGTCTGAAGTTGGGGCTGACGTGACCGTCATAGCAGCGTCAGCCAATGAAATCAGTCAACAATCGGCTACTGTATGAGCTGGTGTATTTGCATACAGCAATCTGATTGGCTGATGCTTCTGTTGGCGCTTGAAAAGTTGAGAAAGTCCCAACTCCTGCAGCGAGCAACGCAATCCACAATGCAGTTCGGCAAAGCCTGACGTCACCCATTCAAAGTGAACGGGAAGCGTTGACGCTGATGCCCCGTGTGAATGGGGCGTGAGAGTCCAAACACACACACACACAAAAGAAAAAATATTATCGGAAATACTGTGAAAAATTCCTTGCTCTGTTAAACACCATTTGGGAAATATTTGAAAAGGAGAGCTAATAATTTTGCCTTCAACTGTACATTATATAACACTGCTTTGTTAGACTTGACTTCTTAAAGATTACTGTTTGACAGCAGCAAAACCAGCACGTTCTCTTTAAAAGAATCCTTTATGAAGCCAAGAGTCTCCTGGTTTTGGAGTTTCCTACCGGACTTAGGGTTAACTTTCACTAGCATTCAAAAGTGACAAACCAGAGAATATGAAACGCATATGACAGAACGTCTCCCTGAAATGTATGAAAAACATAACGTCATCTTTAAGAAGTAGTGTTCACGAGCTGGTTGGTTTGACATGTTGTTCGTGTGGTGAAATAAAGCCCACACGCTGATTGTGTGCCTGGATTGTACCAGTGTGTGTTCATCATGCCAATCCATTGTGCCCGTGACAGCTGTACGGCCGCCTGCCACCGCACACATGATGCACATCAGACCCGTTCTCTCTCTGTGTGCGACGCTCATAATGAAATGGCTATATTTCCCGCAGCGTGAGTCATTTGCACATTTGTAGTGGGTGTTCGCTTCGGGCTGAATACAAAGTATGAACCGATGGCGACCCCGAGAACAAAGTACAGCGAGGAACAGCTCTGATCCTGTACCAGTGCAAACGGGCAGCAGGACAATGGGGCAAAACTGAAAATCGAGAAACGCTTCGCTTCCAGGACATTGTGGACAGAAAGCAGGTTCAATCTGAAGAGCAATTCCAGCGTTATGGATGTGACATTTGCAGTAAAAATGTAAAACAGAAATTCACAGAGAAAGAATTTGTCAGCATCATGCGCTTCGAATGTTATCACACGATTGAATGGGTGTTATCAGGGATTATCAGCTGATAGATATGAGCCAGTAGGGGCCTTCTGCACCTGTCAGGCTACTTTCTAAATCAAATAGCTTCCACATAAGCTACATTCACTGATCATGGACTCATGGAGCTGTAAGGACGGTGTCTAGCTGATGAATGTAAATCCATAGCTGCGTCCCAAATGACACACTATACACTATGTACTTATGCACTTACACACTCAACAGTGTAGTATATGTATGTAGTGTTGTCCCAAATGGAACACTAATGGCTTTTTTACTAAGCGGAAGTTCAAACCGTTTCCCCGATGATGTTTGACAGTTGCCAAATTAGTGAAATAAATGACCAAAATACCAAGCAATACCTGCATGAGAATAACCGCTCACCATCGGGAGGCGCTATAATCACATTCGTAGGAGAATTTTGCTTTCACAATTCAAAATAAATAAAGTTATCCAACATGTGCTCCGCCCTTTCCGTTACGTACGCAAAGCTGCGGTCGTTGAGTGCGTGAAGGGTCCATCATTACACTTCCTTTTACTGGTTGAATAAGTGCATGATCCGGGTAATTAGAGTGCACTTTTAGAATTTTCAGTGTGAACGCACTACTTACACTATTTATACTACAAAATGGCGTAGAATAGTGCATAAGTATGCGATTTGGGATGCACTTGTATGATGGCAAGAATGGCGATTTCTTCTTCTTCCTGTTTTGCAGTTGTCTACAACAAACTTTTTGGTGCGCTACAGCCACCTTTCGAGCTGGTCGGTGATGTCGCCAAACAATTAGGCTAACACGAGAAATGTGCTAACTTGACTAAGGGAGAGGAGTTATTTCTGAAGCAGGATTCCTCATGATAATACGTCGAGAAGTATATAGTTAACTGTAGTAACGGCTAAAGTATACTGTGGTCTTTACTATTAGTTCAGGATAGGTAATGATACTACATTGTAGTGTAATTCATTAAAGACGAGTTGTTAATATATATACAACATAATGCTCATTCCTAAATATTTCCCTTTACTATAAATTACTATAGTATTTTAAATGTGTAACACCTGATTTTATTGGGTTTTTGGATTTTGCTGTTACTTTGTTTCTGTTCAGCAAAGCATATTCATTCATTGATTCATTTATTTTCTTTTTGGCTTAGTCCCTTTAATAATCCGGGGTCGCCACAGCGGAATGAACCGCTAACTTATCCGGCATATGTTTTATGCAGCGGATGCCCTTCCAGCTGCAACCCATCTCTGGGAAACATCCAGGCACACTCATTCACACTCATACACTACGGACAATTTAGCCTACCCAATTCACCTATAGTAGGGGTGGGCGGATCGATCCTAATATCGATAGTATCGATACCAACGTTGGTATTGATATCGTATCGATAGTAGCCTTCCGAGATCCATACATTTATTTAATTTATGCTAAAGTACATTGCTCCTGTTTCATAAAAGAGCGGACATGTCTCTAAATACCCCACTCCTTTTACTCTAAACAAACACAAAAAAAGAGAACGCCGAGATGCAAAAAAGGAGAGAAGAGGAGGCAAATCCTCCAGACAGACCCGCAGAAGTGCCAGCCCTGAGACAGAGGTCACTGGCCGAGTCATTTCGGAGAGGCAATGAGTATGTAGGTAGCTAGCTACAGTGGTGAAATTAATATTTCAGTTATTTAGGACATTCTGTATTAGTTGATGCCAATTTGAAAAAAAAAAAAAGAAGAAGAAGCAAAATGAATACTTTCATCATCAGGCTAATTAAATATAGCCGATATATTCAGCACATTTAAACCTGCTATCTATACAAAATATTTTGGAATTTTAAAATATACATGATTAGAACAGTAGGTTTTTTACCAGCTAAAAGAGGATTTTAAGTCAGTTATCTTTTGCTGTAGTGTGTTTGTAGGATAAAACACTTAAAAACAAACCCCAGACTGAAGCAAAGTTTAAAATAAATCATTGTTCTCTAAAAATAAGTTTGAGTTTGCAAATCCAGATCGTTACGATAATAAAAATGTTTTTATTTGGCTTAAGTGTTTAAAAATTGTCCTGGGTTTTAACATATGCATTTAATTATAGCTGCTTTGAGAGCACTCAGCTCATAAATAATCACACACTGTTCTCCCCTACAGAAAAGTACATTTAGGTTCAAGTGCATGCATTGTAATGTAAAAGTATTGGTATCGGTATCAGCGATACTGTCCCTGTATTTACTTGGTATCGGATCGATACTAGATTTTGCAGCATCGCCCAGTCCTAACCTTTACCACATGTCTTTGGACTAGGCATGGGCAATATGATAATAAAAAATCACGGTTTCACAGTATTGTGATTACTCTGAAATATATTATTTTTAAATGTCTGGGTAAAAAACTAAAACTTTGTTCCCCATTGAACACAATATTTTATTGTGAGAAACATTTACAATATTTTGGGACAGTACTGTAAACATGTCAGGCTAAATAATTCAAGTGAATCATTGACTTCTGCTGTCCTCATTTGTTTCAAATACACAGATTTCTTTACAATTTACAACAGTATCTTTGGACATCTTTTCTGCTGGAGGTACTGTTGTCCTAAAAAACTACAAAAAAAAAAAAAAAAGTAAATAAAAGATCTTGCATATACCTTAGGAACGGTATAGCAAAAGATTCTGAAACCTTGAAAACGGTTTTCGTCCCATGCCTACTTTGGACTTATGGGGGAAAGCGGAGCACCCGGGGAGAACATGCATTCTCCACACAGAAATGCCAACTGACCCAGCCGAGGCTCGAACCAGCGACCTTTTTGCTGTGAGGCGAACGCGCTACCCACTACGCCACAGTGGCGCCTTGCTTGAAACGTACAAAATGAAACTTACTTTTACCAAGTAGCTGTAAGCTTAGCTTGCTACATTTCCCAGGGGTAGCTTTTAGTTTAGTATAGCTACATTTTAAGTAGAGTAGCTAATAGCTTAGCTCACTACATTTTTCAAGTAGCTTGCCCAACACTGCAAATAAGTCATTTAGAGGCTTTATTTCTTTAAAATGTAGGCATACGACAATAAATCCATTGAGTTTCTGAAAGAGCCCTTGGACCTAAGAGCCCATCTAACTTTTGCATCTCAAAACAGTTGCATGGCATACATGCGATGGAGATTTTGTAACACAAGCATCTGGTGAAATGCTTTGAGAGGCTGTCAAACTCAGTTTCATCATCCCATCCTCAGGGATGAGAGACGAGACCTTCAGACATTGATACAGATACACCGAAGCCTGCGAAGCACAATCTCATTCTTGCCTTTAGCAACCTGCACATATCGCCCATGGAAATCAATAGTAATAAGGGGAAAGCATGGCCCTGTTTCATGAAGGTCAGTCGACCTGGAGACACATCGGCATGTAAAAGTCCACTCCGAGACTCTCTCAGATTGAAAGCATATGGATTAATGCATATAACGTTTGAGAGAAAAAGATCTCAATCGACAATAGTTTTAGACTTAAAAGTATGAATAAAATATGAGTAAAAAAATAAGATGTTTATCTGCTTCATCTCAGGCTGAATTTTCTGCATACCAACCACTGCTCTTTCATCCAAACAAAGCCGCTGCATTCATTAACTAGGGGATGTAGAGTGAACTACTGGTCCGAATGACATAAATCAAAATTTGGATTGTGCAATAGATATTCACCCAGACAATGATCACACAAACATTAGACTAGTCAGTACTGAATCTGGAGCTCCCCTAACAAAATAACTTATGATAACAGTCCAAAATTAGTACACCCAAATTTAGGATAGGGAAAAATATATAAAATAATAAAAAATAAATAAATAAAAGAGCAAAATTCAAGAGAAACTAAAAATATATAACATTTTGTTGACATTTTCTTTCATTCATTCATTCATGCTCAGTCCCAACTTCACCGCCAACTTATCCAGGATAGGTTTTACACAGCTAGGCCTGTCACAATAGTCAATATATCGACTTATCGCACAACACATGAACATGACCACAATCCTTTTTGGTGATGCAATATATATCGCTCATAAATAAAAAACACTTCTAGCAATATAATATCTCTATTGGAGGTGTCGGTATGGTTTAAAAAACATTATAGTATTTACTGTAAATTACTTGAGAATATCTTTATGTGGGTGTCCGACAACTAAAGATAGATCTGGTAGTAGATATCGCAGCCTCTGTTACTTTTTACCTTGCAATTTTATTATTATTTATTATAGATATGCATTTAACATTCTGATTCCAATGCCTAATTATTAAATTGCTAAAATTAACATCACTTAATTAAATATTCTTAAGAATGAAATATTATGCGTTATTAGGAAGAGTGTACTTGCATTATGATGATAATATATTGTTAATCTGGCATAAAATGGTCTTAAAATGACAATAGTATAGTTTAATCGCAATATATTTTGGTGCAATATATCGTACAATACAAAATAGATATTGTGACAGGCCTATAGACAGCGGATGCCCTTCCAGCTGCAACAAAGTACTGGGAAACATCCAAGCACACTCATTTACACACATACACTACGGCCAATTTAGTTTATTCAAGTCACCTATAGGGGAATTACCAGCTGACGTCGCACGGGTTCAACTGCACATGTCGGCTGCGAAAGACAAACGGCAAACATGACGTGTTGTGTGGTAGGATGCCAAAATCGGACGTCCAACAATACAAAACTTAAATTTGACCATATACCATCTACCCAGACTGCTTTTAATGCCAACCGCAGAGATCTTTGGCTAACAACCATCGGAAAAGCTGAATGGTTTGAGGACCTTATTAAAAGTTCACGCTACGCTGACGCATAAACGTTACTCGTTTTTGACTTATAACACATTTATAAGTTTTGCATCGCCTTTGTTTATTTCACAATGAGTTGTATGTGAAAACACAGAAGGGACACAGTAAGGACTATGGAAGTCCATGGATGCCACTCCTGTAGGGGTGTGATTGATCATTGTCTTCACCCGCTCACCAGAAAGGGCTGTGATTGGCTTTAAAAATGAAAGCGCAGTTCACCGATGAGTGACACGGGAAAACCAGCCGTGGTTGCAGTCTATATGCGCACAATGCACTGTTATCACAGGTAATCCATAATAGACGCAGTGGAGAAAACTCGCACGATGCGCTTGTGTCTGGATCACAGCCTACAGGGAGAGGAAAAGTTACTTCACGAACACGCCAGCGGGTCAAATGTCCAAAGTAAGAAAGAGGCAGAGATTAAGTTTTACGGCATTTCTCCCTAGTAGTGAAATAGCGGCTCTTGCTGTACCTTCTTTAGTGTCAGTGAAAGACTGTCCAGCAAACTCACAAGCAGTGAACTGTGCACAATTATCTGCTTTTTAAGTTTTATTATTTAATTCATAGGCAAGGCAAGGCAAGGCAAGGCAAGTTTATTTATATAGCACATTTCATACACAGTGGCAATTCAAAGTGCTTTACATAAACAGAGATAAAATTGAAGTATAAGAAAATAAAAACAAATAATAAAAAACAGATAAAAACAGATTAAATGAGTTAAAACAAGTTATAAAAGAATTAAAAGAAAAGAAAGACACAATAGTGCGATCTGTCGGACGTAGCACAGTGCTCATTCAGTAAAGGCACAGCTAAACAGATGTGTTTTCAGTCTTGATTTGAATGTGCCTAATGTTGGAGCACATCTGATCATTTCTGGAAGCTGATTCCAGCAGCGAGGGGCGTAATAGCTGAAAGCAGATTCACCCTGCTTTGACTGAACTCTTGGAATTTCTAGTTTATGTGATCCTAAAGATCTAAGTGATCTGGTAGGCTTGTATTCAGTCAGCATATCTGTAATATATTGGGGTCCTAGGCCATTTAGTGATTTATAGACAAGTAATAATACTTTAAACTCTATTCTGAATGTAACTGGGAGCCAGTGTAAAGACCTGAGGACAGGTGTGATGTGCTCTGATTTCCTGGTTCTGGTCAGAATCCTGGCCGCAGCGTTCTGGATGAGCTGCAACTGTCTGACTGTCTTTTTGGGAAGTCCAGTGAGGAGCCCATTACAGTAATCCACCCTGCTGCTGATAAAAGCATGAACAAGTTTCTCTAAGTCTTCACTGGACACAAAGCATCTAATTCTTGCAATGTTTTTGAGATGATAGTATGCTGATTTAGTTACTGCTTTGACATGACTGTTGAAACTCAGATCTGACTCCAGAGTCACACCAAGATTCTTGACCTTATTTTTTGTTGTATGACCTTTAGAGCCGAGGTACACATTCACCTTGAGAACCTCATCTCTGTTCCCGAATGTAATGACTTCAGTTTTCTCTTTGTTTAACTGAAGGAAGTTTTGGCACATCCAACTGTTAATTTCATCAATGCATTGGCAGAGGGTGTCAATGGGGCTGTAGTCATTAGGCAGTAAGGCTATGTAGATCTGAGTGTCATCAGCATAGCTGTGGTAGGAGATTTGGTTCTTTTTCATTATTTGGCTCAGAGGGAGCATATAAAGGTTGAACAGGAGAGGTGCCAGAATTGAGCCTTGTGGGACTCCACATGTCATGGGTGTCCACCTCGACCTATGGTCACCTATACTGACATAGTAACCTCTCCCTTCAAGGTACGATCCGAACCATTTGAGGACCGTCCCAGACAGCCCAACCCAGTTTTCCAGCCTATCAAGAAGTATGCTGTGATCGACAGTGTCGAATGCAGCACTGAGATCCAGCAATACCAGCACTGTTAGTTTGCCTGAATCTGTATTTAGGCGGATATCATTGATTATCTTTATAAGGGCGCTCTCTGTACTGTAATGTGCTCTGAAACCAGATTGAAAATGGTCTAAACACCCCTTCAAGCTTAAGAACCTGTTAACCTGGTTAAAAACAACTTTTTCAATGATTTTGCCAATGAAAGGGAGATTTGAGATTGGCCTGTAGTTGCTCAGTAGGGTGTTATCCAGGTTGCTCTTTTTCAAGAGGGGTTTAACTACTGCAGTTTTAAGTGAGTTTGGAAAAATCCCTGAGAGAAGTGAAGCATTCACCACTTTCAGAAGATCCATTTCTAGACAGTTAAATACAGTTTTAAAGAATGATGTGGGCAGCGTGTCAAGATCGCAGGTTGATGTTCTCATAATTTGCACAATCTCTTCTAAGATTTTACCATCAATTTCCATGAAATCAGACATAATGTCTGATTTCTGAAGTTGAAGCTGAGCTTGTCTGACGTCGACACAGTTTGGCTGATTGGATGAGCTGATTGCCTTTCTGATATTATTGATCTTATCAGTAAAGAAATGAGCAAACTCATTACATTTGCTTTCAGAGAGTAGTTCACTAGGAATCCTACTGGGGGGGTTTGTGAGTCTCTCTACCGTTGCAAAGAGGGTGCGGGTGTGATCTATATTGCTGTTTATAAGGCTTGAAAAGAAAGTCTGCCTAGCAGTGTTTAGTTCCACATTAAAAGCATGGAGACTGTCTTTATAGATATTGTAATGGACTACTAGTTTCGTCTTCCTCCACATACGCTCAGCTTTTCTGCATTGTCTTTTCATCATCTTTACCGATGTTGACCTTGTCCAAGGTCCTTTCTGCCTGCCAGTTCTCTTCCTGACTTTAACAGGAGCAATGTCATCTATGACATTCTTAACTTTAGAGTTAAACAAATCAAGGAGAGAATCGACAGAGTCTGCAGATATGCTTGGTTTTAGTGATATGGCCTTCATAAACTGCTCACTAGTGTTCTCATTTATGCATCTCTTTCTGATAGGGACAGATCTGTCTTCAATGGCTGGAGTGATCAATACATCAAAGAAAATACAGAAATGATCAGATAGTGCCACATCCTTAACAACAGTCGATGAAATGTGTAAACCCTTAGTTATAAGTAGATCAAGAGTGTGTCCACGATTGTGTGTGGGTCCTTGAACATGCTGAGTCAGATCAAACGTGTTAAAAACAGTCATAAGTTCTTTTGTAGCATTGACTTCTGGATTATCAACGTGAATATTAAAATCCCCAGCAATAGTAAAACAGTCAAATTCAGAGGTTACTATTGATAACAGCTCTGTAAAATCATCAATAAAAGCTGGAGAATATTTTGGAGGTCTGTAGATAATGACCAGTAAAATGCGTGGAGCACCCTTTAGTGCTATACTCAGATATTCAAAGGACAAATAATCACCAAATGACACTTGTTTACACTCATAGTCATCTTTAAACAGGGCAGCGATGCCTCCACCTCTCCTATTAGCTCTGCAAACACTCAAATAATCAAAGTTTAAAGGAGCTGCTTCATTCAGGACTGCTGCGCTACAACTGTCATCGAGCCAAGTTTCATTTAAAAGCATAAAATCAAGGCAATTTGTGCTGATAAAATCATTGACTAGAAGTGACTTATTGTTAAGTGATCGGATGTTTAAAAGTGCTAACTTAACAGTTTTAGCTGTTTTCCCTACAGTAGTCTCAGATCTACATTTAATCGACACCAGATTTGAATGATTTGCTACACGGCTTGAAGAGGCCTTTGGTTTTCTGTCTCGTAATAAAACACATATCTGCATAGAGAAAGCTACAGGCACACAGGGTTTCTGCTTGTTCTGTAAACATCTGATAAAGATACTGTTATCTAAGCAGGCACCCGACATACATCACCGACAGCTGTTGTGTTCATCAGCTGAAGATGGGGCGCTGTTTGAGTGTGATCGGAGGGTTCTTCCGGAGGGTGGTTGTGGAGCACGCCGCTTTTTGGGTGATAACTGGGGGCTTGCGGCAAAGGAGTGTGAAAATTTAGTTCCAGCAAACACCAGCTCCTCCATCTTTTTAGAAAAGTCCAAGTGAGGCGAGCAAGGTGACAGTGAGAGCGTGTCTGGTGACAGAGGTTGTGGGTCTGGAGATTCTGGAAATATATTTTCCTGGTTGTTTTCCTGAAGATCCTTGTTGAACACTGAGATTTGCTGCTGTTCAGATGGATCACTGTCAGTCTGTGTTGGGCTCAGTGTGCAGGGCGCAGGCGGCAGTGTTTCTATCAACAGTGGTTGTTTTGGCTGCATAGCGTTATCACTGTCCTTGTGTAATGCATCAGCCCCAAGTCCACTCAGGAGCTGATTTGAAGTCCTGTGGTCATCCTGACATTTGCTAGGTGTGTGTGTGCCTTTTGGGTTGAGTTCAGTGGCACACACAGCCGATGGATGATGAAGGGAGAAATAGATATTGTCCTTTAACACCTTTGCACCAAGTTTGTTTGGATGAAGGCCGTCTGATGTAAATAGTTGTCTTTGGTTCCAGAAGAGATTGAAGTTGTCAATGTAATTCAGTCCTTTCCTGTTGCATGTTTTCTGCAGCCATACATGTAGGCCAAGAAGTCGTGAAAACATATTTGTCCCTCTTGCAGGGAGTGGTCCACTGATGAACGGCTGAATTTTCAATCTTTCGACTGTTTCCAAGAGTTCACAGAAATCTTTCTTGAGCAGTTCTGACTGCTCCTTCCGAATATCATTCTTCCCCACATGGATGATAATCCGTTTTGCAGTCTTGTGCTTCTTCAGAATTTCTTTAAGTTCTTTGTTTACATCAGAGACCGTTGCATGAGGGAAGCAGTAAGTCATTGTAGCTCTGCTCCTAAAATTCCTGATTATTGAATCTCCTACCACTAGTGTTCTTATCTCAGGTGCGATCGGTGCAGAAAGCTGCTGTCTGGTCGGCCTTGAGCCTCTGCTCCGTGGAGAATTAGCTGCTGAGTCTTGCGATCTCTGTCTGACTGCATTTGGAGATTCTTCACCCATATTACTCAAAACTTCATATCTGTTGTGAAGCTGTATTTGAGTCTGAGCTGTATTTGGGGTAGAGGACGCTAATGCAGCAGCGTATGATCTGACCCCGCGAGTACCCTTTGGTCTCGCACCTTGTTTACGCCATCGGTTATCAGTCTCATTTTCAACAGTTTCACTCTGTTTTTCTGGGCTTAAAACAGTAGCTGGAGTAGATTTACGGGACTCACCGGTTGTATGCTGTGACGGTCCACAGTGAAGCGATCTTTTGTGATCCGGCAGTTCTGGTCGAATCGCAAGTAACTTTGTTTCAAGAACAGCAATTTTTTGTAGGAGTCTGTGACAGTTTGAGCAGCAGAGAGATGTTGAATTAATCCGATCCAGAGGCATTTTCACAGCCGTGTTTTCCCGTCTCAGGAATGTAAGCAGCTGGTAGCGGGAGGATTGTTTAGACGATAATTCCCCTCTTGTTGGTAAAGTTGTGTTCCAGAAAGTTTGTAGATTCGATGTTAATCTTCAAGCTGTGTTGTTTGAGCACTGTGCTGATAGGCTCAGGTTAAAATTAGAGTATAAAATATAGAAGCAAGAGCGCAGAGAGCGGAGGAGTAGTGAAAGACGTCCGAACAGTAGCAAAGCAGGAAGTAGATTGTGATGTGATCATAAATTATTTCGATTTTTAGATGTGAAGTCCTTGATCAGCATTTCATTTTAATTCCAGTATGAACGCACACGGTTCTGCTTTGAAGAGGTTGTGAGATTGCAAAAGTCTTCAGAGCTTTTACGTTTTTTTTTGGTGTTGACATGATTTATCTGTCAAATATGAACATAATAATGTGATTTTTTGGACATGTGAGGATAGAGTTTAGATGTGTAATGTATCATTGCAGGATCCAAGGTGGATGAGGAAAGCCGAGCTGTGGTTATTGACCAGAACCAAATTGTTTTATTGAGTGTTAATCCAAGGATTACTTTACATTTAAAGACAAGAGCGATGGAGGGGGGAAAAGACTAGGTGTCAATCAAACTTCAGTTTTTCTCTCTGCTGTCAGGATGATTTTTTATTTGCTCTCTCAGACAGATGTTGTAATTTCTTAGAATGCTCTAGAGCACTGATAAACAAGCGAGTTAATCCTTTAGCCTTCTGACATTTAATCTTTGTAAAACTGACAGCGCTAGTCCTTGATGCCGATTCCTCAATCGCTGTTATTTATTCACAATAAAGCAAACGTATGATTGCTTCAGTGAATAGATCTCTGTATCAATGTTAAACACCTTTTCCAGCCATGTTTAGACACTCAAACAGTCAATATACTGTTAAAACCTGCATACTTGAAGTATAAAAAAAGACCTGTTTGTTATTTATATAAAGTAGTACGAGGGAATACTGGTTGTATAGTGTTTGCATGATTTACCTTTTAAACACTTCCCCATAAAACTCTTTACCACCCAAAACTGAACATTAACCCATCCTTTACTCACCCTCAAGGCGTCCTCAATTGATGACTTTCTTCTTTCAGCCAAATCCAGTCAAAGTCCACAGTCTTCAGTTTGGAAAAGACCACAACAAGTCCAATAAATCGCCTCTATCCATCATAAGAAGTGCCTCAAACAGCTCCAATGAATAAATAAAAGTCTCCTGTAGCGAATAAATGAGCTTTTGTAAGAAAAACATACACATTTAAAAACTTTTGTCTAACCTCTTGTCTTTTTCTTCTTCTTTTGAGGTGCATTTAGCGCCACCAGCTGGACGGGAGTATGAAGCACATGTGCAACTTTCACCTTCAGTACATTCGTTTTCTGGCAATAATATCCAGCTGCAGGCCCGCAGAACCACACACGTTTCAGGCACACACAATCTAGTGCACATAATCTAGGCAAACCATATATGGTTACGATGGATGTTAATGTTATTAACGTCTTCTCGGACATCGTCATCAATATATTTATATATATTGTTAATAAATATTGTACACAATAAACAATAGTGTTTACTGTTTTACAAATATTGTGATCGAGACGGATGAATGGGGAGCATCGTTTCCGATCGCCATTCAATATAATGGACTGAACGGTTTTCTATCAGTCGTCATAGATGATCAGTCATTATTTATCTGACAGAGTCAATATAGCAGATACTCGTTTGCTATCCTTGCTGAACGATCTAAATTGGACATGTTTAATTTATATAATGGATTCATTTTTAATGAGGGAGATAATAGCAAGTTAATATGTATAGGCAATAATTCATCCTTATATGTTAAAACAAATCTTTTTACATGTAATAAATGTAAAACACTTAATTTTACTCAAGCGATTGAATAGTATTTATTTGCTTAATTTTCTAATAACTTTTTTATGAATGATTTCCCACATTAAATACTATAGTAGTTTATAGTAATGTATTGTTTTTAAACCATAAAGTACTGGTAATTTTGGTAATTATATTTGCAACAAATTTATCAATACAAACAAACTAACTGTTAATAATAATAATAAAAATTATTTTAAAAACTAAAATTAAAAAAACTAAATTATTTTAAAAACTATTTAATTCATTTTAATGTGACACATTTTAACCAAGTACGACAATATCAAGATCCTGAATTAGTTTATACTTAATCCTACATTTTTCTTTGTGTATGTGAATACGTGAATAAAGTCAGCACGGGCCATATTTGTGAAATACTAGTAGGTGGCGATAATGCTCCTAAGGAGTTAGTTAGTTACCATATATGGTTTGCCTAGATTGTGTGCGCTAGATTGTGTGTGTGCCTGAAACGTGTGTGGTTCTGCGGGCCTGCAGCTGGATATATCTCTTTTCTGGGGGTGTCCAAACGTGGACCTGGAGGGCTGGTGTCCTGGAGAGTTTAGCTCTAACTTGCTTCAACACACCTGCCAGGAAGTTTCTAGTATATCTAGTAAGAGCTTGATTAGCAGGTTCAGGTGTGTTTGATTAGGGTTGGAGCTAAACTCTCCAGGATACTGGCCCTCCAGTATGTTGCTTTATTACCCTTTCATAATCTTATCTGGATCAGATTTAACATGGTTTAAATTATCTACACTGTAAAAAAAAACAATTAGTTACTCTACTTAAAAAAGAGAGTAAACCTGTTGCCTTAAGGTTATAACGTGCAAAATTTTTAAAATAAAGTCAACTTAAAGGGATAGTTCATCTAAAAATTTATATTTACTGTTGACTCACCCTGAAGTGGTTATAAATCTTTATTAGATTTTTCTGTTAAAGAAGACATTTTAAATAAAGCTGAAAACCTGTAACCATTGACTTCCATTGTAGGAAAAACAAACACTGTGGAAGTCAATGGTTTTTAATCTTGCCCCCATTTTGGCAAGAATAAAAACATTTTTTAAATAATAAAAAAAAAGCCTCCTTAAGGAATTTTTTTTCCCCTGATAGATTGTGTTCAACAGAGGAAAGAAACTCTAAAAGGTTCAGAACAGTACGGGTGAGTTTGGGTGAACTGTTCTTTTAAAAGTTCTAATTTACATTGGGTTTACTCACTTTTTAAGTCAACTTGTCACTTTTAAGGCAATGTATATACTCACTTTTATTAAAGTAAAATAACTAATTGCTTGTAAATTTTACGTTTTTAAAACATAAACTCCAATAATTGAGTTCCAGTGGTGGTTGAATGAACTTTATACCAATGCTACCTCACGGCAATGGGGTATATACTCACTGTTTGTTTTGTTTTTTTAAGTAAAATAATTAATAGCTTTTTTACAAATATAAAAAGTAGAATAAAATAAAATAGAGCAATTTTGCGTCTTGAAATCTTGCAGTTGTAAGATAACCGCACAATTTTCTGATGTTGTTTTTTTCTCTAATATGACTTGGGAAAGTTGGGACAAAGAGTTCCCAAATGCTGCATTGGGTAGTCACAGTAGAAGTCAGAATTTTTAACCCCCCTTTGGCCATTTTTAAAAATTTATTTTAGAAATATTTCCCAAGTGATGTTTAACAGCAAGGAAATTTTCACAGTATGTCTGATAACATTTTCTCTTCTGGATAAAGTCTTTTTTGTTTCATTTTGGCTAGAATAAAAGAAGTTTTTTATTTTAAAAAAAAATTTTAAGGTCAAAATTATTAGCCTCTTTAAGCTATTTTTCTGATAGTCTATAGAACAAACCATTGTTATACAATAACTTGCCTAAATTCCCCTAGCCTGCCTAGTTAACCTAATTAACCTAGTTAAGCCTTTAAAAGTTACTTTAAGCTGTATAGAAGTGTCTTGAAAAATATCTAGTAAAATATTATTTACTGTCATTATGGCAAAGATAAAATTAATCAGTTATTAGAGATGAGTTATTAAAACTATTATGTTTAGAAAAGTGTTGAAAAAATCTTCTCTCCGTTAAACAGAAATTGGGGAAAATAGTAAACGGGGGCTAATAATTCAACTGTGTGTATATGTTTATTATTATTATTATTATTATTATTATTTTATAACCATTGGAAGTCATAATTAAAATGAATTGTAAAGTTATATCAATCTCACACAGCCCTAGCCATTAAATCAGAAAAAGGTAGCCTATTCCTTATTATCCCTATGCCAGGGGTGGGCAAACTCGGTCCTGAAGGGCCGGTGTCCTGCACAGTTTAGCTCTAACACTTATCAAACACACCTGAACATGCTATTCAGTGTCTTTAAGATCACTAGAAATATATAAGCAGGTGTGTTTGATTAAAGTTGGACACAGTGCAGGACACCGGCCCTCCAGGAACCGAGTTTGCCCACCACTGCTTTACATTGTCCTTAAGAATTCCCTTCAGCGGTGACTGGATTAACAGTACAGTACAACCTCAATTTTATCTCAGTAGGTGAAACGGTTCATAACTCTAAACATAAATGCCTCTTTTCATATTTTCTACATTGATGAAGCAGTTTGTTCACAATTTTGGTCTTTACTCAGAGAAAGCTGTAAACTCCCTTGTTTTAAACTCTGTTGAGCTTTGCACTAATTGGTCTCAATTGTGCTGCGAGCCGAGGCCTGTAGGAGTTATCATTCATTATTAAAGACTTTCAGAAACCTCTCTGCCACATCACTAAGTTCATCGATTAAAATAGACGAGGTTTTCAACTGGGATTCCATATGGCAGAAACCGAAAGGTCACCAAATTGACTGGTTTTAATATACATAAGATCCTGTTTTCTTTTCGGTTTGGTACCATTGCAACGGAAACCTCATAGGCGACAGGGCGTCAGTGTTTGTCTTGCGGAGCGACGATACTTAAGATCGGGTCTTGAACTTTACAGACAATCTCTCGCAGCTGAGCAGAAAATAGACGGCAACGGAGAGCGCCGTACATAAAAAAAATGGCTTATTGATTTTTGATCGGCACACAATGACATTCAGCTCATCTGTGGAAATGTTCTAAATGCAATTTACTTCAAAATGTCACGCTTCTTTCTTTTTTTTCTACTCAAATCTTCCTGCAAAAGGATGAGTGTCTGGACTGAAAAATTAAATAAAATCGTCAATTACAGAACACTGAGGAAAATAAGCCACATTGAGGACATGCAGCTGAAGAACACTGTAATAAAGGAACACTTCGCCCCAAAAATGAAAATGACCCCATAATTTATTCACCCTCAAGCCATTCTCATGGTTAAAGACTTGTTTCTGTCATACGAACACATTTGGAGTAGTTTTGAATTTTACCCTGGCTCTTTCCATAATGGCGTTGGATTTTGGATTGGAAGCTTCCAAAAGCACATGAATTAGTTCTAAAACTAACACACACAATACCAGGGTGTTAACGCATGTCTTTAAGGTTTTGTGACAAAAACTATTTAATGTTTTTAAATTATAAACTCCAATAACTGAGTTCCAGCGGTGGTTGAATTTGCTCTGGCCGTCCTGGCGACAACATTGCTCCGCTAAATAATGCAGCACCACACAAAATTGTGATGTGTGTAAATGTGATAATTTAGAAGAATTTTTTGACATTGAGATGAAATGTTACATTTGACATCACTGAAAAAGAAACGAATAATTAAAAAATTCTATATTAAAATG
>CAIGQQ010001014.1:731840-757196 GCA_903798035.1 Danio albolineatus
ACTTAGCTGATGATTGATAATAAAGCTTGTTTGGCATGCTGTCCCGGGAGAGAGCCCTGAGCTTATGATATCCTCGAGCCCTGGGCTCCCTCCCGTTTGCAGGGCAAGAGGGGAGTTTAAGCTCAGGTAGATCTCAATGAACTCCCATGACTTATTTCATGCTATCCACAGATATAGGATGGATAAGGACAAATGTATACTTGCTAAGAGCTGGGCTATGGTATCAATTTGCTATGTTCAATCTACTTAGGTTGCGTGTTTTTGTACTGTGGGAGGAAACCGGAGAACGGGGAAAACTCACCCGAGCACGGGGAGAATGAGCAAACTCCGCACAGAAATGTCAACTGGTTTGGTAGGGACTTAAACCAGAGACATTCTTGCTGTGAGGCAACAGTGCTAATCACTGGGCCGCCGTGTCGCCCATCTGGAAAGAAGGGGGATTCTTAAGACGAAGATACTGAGATAAGAAATCTTTAGTTATTGATAGTGAGTAATCGTGAGGAATCATATGATTGGTGAATCAATAGTGAGCTGATGTGGGACCAACTGTGGACAATCATAAGCATGTGATCCTCTTGAAATTAGTTTATAAATTTCACTTAAAATGATTCAAAACAACACAATCCTTATGTTTATTTTTGTAACAATCCACTGTTTGGATTTTGTGTTCAAGCTGCTTAAATTTAGCAAAAAATGATCGAGTTACCATCACAATCGATTTGTGTTAGGACAACATGAAGGAATTGCGCTCGAACCAGCGACCTTCTTGCTGTGAGTGCTCAGACTATTTTATTTATTTAGATGTTTTTAGGGCAACAGTAAATGAGCATCAACGTCGAGCTACTGGTCAGCCCATGATTCGGGAAACATTTGAAAAAGAAATCCCTTATAAACCTACATCCAAGCATCCAGGCTTATTTTATATCAACATAATTTCTTCAATGGAAAAAAAAAAGTTTTAGAGATTTAAAAAGAGCATATTTTAGAGCAGTCCTCACAATACCATCATATTTTTATCCAAGGTTATCAGACCGTCAGCCCATTCCTAATTATATGTCTTTTAAATGTAATGTATCCATGATGTATCACGTTTAAAGGTTTGATTGCTTTGAAAAAACAACAACTTGGTTTTCGACTCAAATGAGTTGAGTTAGTAGCTGTAGTGTAACGGCTCGCTCTTTTCCTTGTCATAACAAAGTCTCTGGTCCGCGCCAGCATTTTTTTTTTTTTCAAAAACAGAGACTCTCCAACAGCTGCAGTGAATTATGTGCTGTGAGCGCTGGGACTCTTCCGCCCACCACCTCTCAAGGGTCCTTCAGACCCGAACAACACAAGCCAGGGTTTCCTGAACCCTCCCAATATGCTCCATTCTACCACCTTTTACAGACCTATCTCCGTTCATTCCAAAATCTATCAGCCATTTCCATTGTATTAAATCCATTGTGCGCTACGTTTGTGCTTCAAACTCAAACTCCAGGCCATGGCGATTTACCTCAGCAGTAGTTTTTTTGGAGAAAATGCCACGTTTACCCTCTGAAAGCTACAGGGAAAAGTGTTTCCCTAGGCCTCGCTCCAGAGGACAGTTCGCCCTAAGCACATTCCTCAACAAGACTCACTTCCTGTCTCTATACTTTCATCCAACAGACAACAAAAACGATGAACTTTTTAGCAAAGCCTTGGCTAAGCACGCGCACAAACATATCCAGATCGCAGTTAGCCAAAGTACACTTAATGCACAAGCACTTGCAGAATGTACTCTTTTTATTGCCATAAATAGAGAGCCAGCTTTGTCTTGGATTACTAGGCGTTTAGAGAGGAGGGTGGTTAGTAAATAATGCTTACATGAGCAATTGCTCATGTAAGCATTATTTACTAACCACCCTCCTCTCTTATGCTAATAACTCACAGAAATCAGCATGTTAAAATGTCACATTGTGCCAGTGTGCATGCAAACCAATAACCCAGCAACGCAATTAATCCACGTTTACAATAATTAAGAAATTATTAAGTTTATTTCCCATTAGTGACTTCATTAGCATACATTAAATTAGCAAATCTCACTATTTTATGATTTGTTATGTTGATGTCATGTTAATTCATTTTCTTTAATCAGGGGTCGCCACTGCGGAATGAACCGCCAACTTATCCAGCATATGTTTTACGCAGAGGATGCCCTTCCAGCTGCAACCCATCACTAGAAAACATCCATACACATACACTACGGATGATTTTAGCTTAGCCAATTCACCTATACCATGTCTTTGGACTTGTGGGGGAAACCGGAGCAGTCGGAGTAAACACACGCGAACATGGGAAGAACATGCAAACTCCACACTGAAATGCCAACAGACCCAGCCGAGGCTCGAACCAGCGTCCTTCATGCTGTGGGACGATCATGCTACCCACTGTGTCACTGTGACGCCTGTCATGTAAATATATAATGCAAATATATTAAAAACCAAAGAGAAGTATTGCATATCAGCATGAAACTTACTGCGTATTCCTCTCTAAATGCTGCATTTTGATTTCAGTACTTCCACTGCACCAGATGAGATGCTTTTTTTATCATTCTTTGGGCCAAAAAGCATCTGGATTTGTGGTTTTCTTCTCCTTTACTGCAAAATGTTATGCTTGGCATAAATCCTGAGAAGGATGCGTTCATGTGACAAATAACACATGCAGACTTCAATAAGCCAACATAAAGCAGGTTAATGTTTTTACACACTGTGCGAAATTGACCAACAAGTCAAAATAGCTTTCATGTTTGGTTCACAATTAAGGAATATAGGTAATATTTCAGCCCTGAAATATTTACTCAGGGCTGTTTCTTTATTTTCAACACAAAAGACTTGTAACCTTGTAACCACAAACTTGTAACCATGGATTGTTGATTGTTACCAGTTTCAAACGTTTTTCAAAATATCTTCATTTGTGTTCAACAAAAGAAAGAAACTCACTTGGAACTGAGCGAATGTAAGTACACTGCAAAAGAAAACGCATGTTTCTAGTCTAAAATAGTCTAGTCGAAATGTCTTCTAGTTTAAATATCTTAAAACTCTTAAATCAATAAGCATTTTCCTGACAAACAAAACAAAAGTCTTGTTTTCAGAAATAATATGCCGAAAATCTAGTGAGTTTTTCCTTAAAACAAGCTAAATAATCTGCCAATGAGATAAGCAAAATAATTTTGTTTTTCTTTTTGATTTAAAGGTGCTGTACGTAAGTTTTTGACTCTTCTAAAGCCTAAAAATACTATAATATGTTTGCAGATATTTAAGAAACATACGAAGTGAACATTCTTGTTTATCTGAAAAACAATGCTGAAGTCAGATGCTCTGCTTTGAAAATGTGCGTTACGTGCTGGAACGGCTGTCTTTGTTTTGGTCATTTAACCCACCCAGTTTAGCCAATTATGTTTCAACATTCAGGGTTGCCTTGATGGAAGCATGTGTTCGTCACCGAAATGCGACCTCCAGTGGAACGTAGCAGCCTCCAAAATGAGATGCGAATTCAGTTCCACATGAGGTTATTAATTATCAAGTAATATAAATATTGTGAATGTAAACATTAGGTGAGCTGGTTACATTGTAACCGTGTGCCCAACAAGTTATGTGACGAGATTTGCAGTGATAAGCAATTTTGCTGTTTGCACCAGAAGAAACATGACAGAAATTTAAATACAGCCATTTAGAAGCACCGAATATGCACTTACTCACAAAATGGTAATTGTTATACTCTAATTAATACATATTAAACCTCTGTAATATTATTAAATGTAGATGCTGAATCACTGATATGTGTTGGCTTGCACTGACTCACAGCTCTAAAGTTCAATTTCAAATGGTTTATTTTATTTTTAAGATCTGAGGTGAACTGTCTGCTGGTGCTTTCAGTATATGTCAATAAATGTCATGTAAAATGGCATTCAAACTCACATTATTAGCATTTACCACTGAATAAAGCATGAGGTTTACCTGAGGTAATCACTGTTTATCCTGTTGTTCAGCTGCCATATTCATATCAATCTGAGGTTTTGGTTAGAACAAAAACTCCTTTTAATATGGACAATATTCCTTCTTTCGTGTTCTGTTACTTTATTTAATTTAGAACACAACTTTAGTCAGACTCGCTCCTCAATCTGGCAACCTGTGCTTGTGATTGTTTTGATCCAGGAATGTAATACCTAGTTCAACCACTGGGTGTCAAATTAACATACTGCAACTTTAGGTTATTTTGCTTACCCTATAGGGAGATTATTCTGCTTGTTTTAAGAAAAACTCAATTTTGGCGTATTAATTCTAAAAACAACACAGTGTTTTTTGCTCATCTAGAAAAAGCTTCTTGATTTAAGAATTTTGAGATATTTGGACTAGAAACCACAAATCTTAGTAGTCCATTTTTATTTTAGGTTGAACTACCTCATTAGACTATGTGCATTGTCAGCATAAGAAAATTGATATAAACACACTCATTCGGAGTTATTACCAGAGAAATTCTGTGGTTTTATATTATGGATGGTGCTCAGGATAATCCCTCAGTTTGTTGCAAGACTACTTGATAAACGACGGCAAGTCGGTCGGCGAGTAAACAAATATAATGATTGAAAATACAAGGCCTATGCGTATAGACATGTAATGTAATGCTGTATAGTAACATGCAGTGCTTAAGTTGTGAATTGCGAGGTACCGGAACAGATCGGGGTAACGGATCAGGCATGTTACCTGAGGATGGAAAGGTGTCACATACGAAAGTGTTGAGGGGGAGGGGGTAGGATGTGCTGCATGGCGGAGGGGTGTCGCAGATTAAAGTAAAGAGGGTCATAGAGTCATGGAAAAAAAGCGGACGGGGAGGAGGGCGGTTGAGAAGGGGGATCGGTAAAATGATGCGTGTTCCGGCAGAAGTTAACCCCTGGTAACATGTAATTTGCTTCTTTCGGTTGTCTCAGTTTTTATTAATTCATGATGATAATGGTGATGTGCTTTATCTGCCTGATTCTGATTGGAGTTTTGTCTTCTTGCTAAACTGGGCGGTTGTGTGATGTTTGATTCAGGAGACGTTGTGGGTGCGGGGATTGCGTGCTGTGCTGCGAGCTATTGGCCCAAAAGTGGAAATGCAGCTACTGTCTTAGTAAACAGAAGTCTTTAAAATGGTAAAAATATGGCTGACAGAAAAACATGTCAATGTTTAGAGCTGGTGGAACAAAACCCACCTAAACTTTCCATTTTATAAACGTGCTACACTAAAAAAAAAACTGTTAATGAACAGTTTCTGTATTTGTGATTCACAAGTGTTTTCCGTTTATTTACAGTTGTGAATTGCATTATTGGACCTTGATCTCAACTCTGTTAAACTGCAGAGTTGAATTTTCAACATTAAAGTCAACAAAATGACTTTTATTGACATTTTAGTGGTATAATAATATAATGTACAGTATAAGAGAGAAATGTGTAAAATAACAGACAATGTGCTGGCAGTTTATTACAAGATAATTGTAGCGTAATATACAACACCAACCAAGACAATATATCACTTTAAACTACTGAAAATGTTGATAAAAGTCACCTTTTTTAACTTTTCAAAGTTAAAAGTTGTTGGAAGAAAGATTAAGGTCCCATAATGCAATTCACATGAACATGATAAACATGAATCACAAAAAAACTATACGGTGTATAAAAACTCAAGTGTTTCACAAAATCACCAGCAGCAACAATGTTTTATTTGGGCTCCCCACAATGGATCAAACCCATCTGTGATAAGAGTTATGCTTGTTAAACAAGCCATTTGATCCCTTCCTGTTTGGAATCCTTAACAGAGAGCGCCAGTTCACTTCAGAGCCCGAGTCTGACTTAACGCTGATCAAAGATGTTGACTCTATGAGCTGTCGTGTAAACTTGTTTGGGAACTTCTTTAGCAAGGGTTGCCTTCTGCCAAGATTTTGGGAAGAGAAACTGTTTCCATCTCATCTTAGACAAAAAGGTGGAAGACGTAATGCAAAACAAGCTTTGGAAATTTGGAAAAACCCAAAGCTCTTGATGCAGATGGAATGGAGAGAACCTTTCCTTAATTGTGCAAACACTATCTAGAAACGTAAGAAGCTGAAATAATAAACAATAATCTCCAACATACGCAGTCGGTGACTATTAGACACTTAACTTGACCCTCGAAAAGGGATTTTAACATCAATATAAGCTAAACACTTAGCTTGACTGATCCCAAAACTATAATATGTACAGTTTAATACACACGTCATGATTTTCCCAAGTATGACGCGGTCCTGGATTCACATCTATGTTGATCCTGCACATCCTTGTTGTTTGAAAATGTAATCCATATCTATTCCCTACCCTTAAACCCAACCATAACTGTAAATTATTCCCAAAATCAGAGGGGAATAATAGTTGGGAAACAGTCATGTAGAAATGCATAAATCTAACATAAAGGGTAAACATATATCTTAATTCTGATTGGCTGATTGGAATGTTGTTCCAGGATCAACATAGATATTAATCCAGGAACATGTCCTACTTGGTATCAGGTTGGTGGTATAATACACTTAAAAACACTGCAGTAATTACTATAAATTACTATAGTATTTTTATTTTCTTGTTTAGGCATATCTGTAAATAAATGGAAAAATCAGTCAATCAAATATTTTTAAACCTTTTTTTTTGTTAACAGTAGCAGGCTTCCTTTTTGCCCTCTGCCAATGCCAACATAAGTGATGGTTTATGGCAGCTTCCTGTTAAAATTCCAGCTCATACCTTCATATACTATTTAACTATCTTTATTGATACTGCATATTTTTGCTTTATATTTTACCATTTACTATTTTTCATTTACTGTTTAACGCTTTATTCCTTTTCCAGTTTTGCTGCTTGATATCGCACAATTGTAGTGTTTGCAAACAATTTATATGGGCTGAATTTAAACCAATAATATACAGTGCATCTGGAAAGTATTCACAGCGCTTCACTTTTTCCGCATTTTTTTGTTACAGCATTATTCCAAAATGGATTAAATTCATTTATTTCCTCAACATTCTACACACAATACCCCATAATGACAATGTGAAAAAAAATATTGAAATTTATTAAAAATAAAATACCTGGAAAATCACATGTACAGTATTCACAACCTTTGCCGTGAAGCTCTAAATTGAGCTGAGGTACATTCTGTTTCCACGGATCATTCTTGAGATGTTTCAATAACTTCATTGGAGTTCACCTGTGGTAAATTCAGTTGATTGGACATGATTTGAAAAGGCATACACCTGTCTATATAAGGTCCCAGGGTTGACAGTGCATGTCAAAGCACAAACCAAGCATTAAGACAAAGGAATTATCTGTAGACCTCCGAGACAGGATTGTCTCGAGGCACAAGGCTGGGGAAGGTTACAGAAAAATTTCTGCCACTCTAAATATTCTAGTGAGCACAGTGGCCTCCATCATCCGTAAGTGGAAGATGTTTGGAACCACTAAGAATCTTCCTAGAGCTGTCCGGCCATTTGCTGAGTGATCGAGGGAGAAGGGCCTTAGTCAGGGAGGTGATCAATAACCCAATGGTGACTCTGTCTGAGCTCCAGCGTTCTTCTGTGGAGAGAGAAGAACCTTACAGAAGGACAACTATCTGTGCAGCAATCCAGCAATCAGGCCTGTATGGTAGAGTAGCCAGACGGAAGCCACTCCTTAGCCTGGAATTTGCCAAAAAGGCATCTGAAGGACTCTCAGACCATAAGAAACAAAACTCTCTGGTCTCATGAGACTAAAATTGAACACTTTGGAGTGAATGCCAGGCGTTATGTTTGTAGAAAACCAGGCACCGCTCATCACCAGGCTAACACAATCCCTACAGTGAAGCATGGTGGTGGCAGCATCCTGCTGTGAGGATGTTTTTCAGCAGCAGGACCTGGAAAACTAGTCAGGATAGAGGGAAAGATGAATGCAGCAATGTACAGAGACATCCTGAATGAAAACCTGCTTCAGAGTGCTCTTGATCGGGGCAACGGTTCATCTTCCAGCAGGACAATGACCCCGAAGCACGCCAAAATATCGATGGAGTGGCTTCACGACAACTCGATGAATGTCCTTGAGTGGCCCAGCCAGAGCCCAGACCTAAATCCTATTGAGCATTTCTGGTGAGATCTGAAAATTGCTGTACACCGTCGCTTCCCATCTAACCTGTTAGAGCTTGAGAGGGACTGCAAAGAACAATGGGCAAAAATTCCTAAAGACAGGTGTGCCAAGCTTGTGGCATCATATTCAAAAAGACTTGAAGCTGTAATTGCTGCCAAAGGTGCATCAACAAAGTACTGAGCAAAGGCTGTGAATACTTATGTACATGTGATTTTTATGTACAAAAGATGATTTTCATTATAAGTGTCCTTTAAATAATACCATAATTATGCTTTTCACTTTCCAGAACAATTCTGTTTACTATTCCTTATGCTAGAGGAATGATCTGATCTTACCAAAATGCAGAATCCCTGACAATATTGGAGAGACAGCTAAAAAATCATCTCTTCCGTGATCACTTAACTGCATCCTGCTGAAAAATAAATACAAATCCTCTATGCTGTCACTTTTTATTAATCCCCCTCTGTTCTAGCTTGCACTTTTCTAAACAATGACTGAATCTTCGTATCGCAAGCATCAGTCATGTTTATTTGTGTTTACTTCATCATGGCGGATTGTTGTATTCCTCATTTAAAGGGCTGCTTTGAAGAAAAGCACCTGCTAAACTAATGTAAAATCCTATCTACAGACATTCTTGTTTTAAATTAATGAAATACGGTAGTTTACTGTAAAAATATTGAAATTATTGATATGGTAAGTACTGTATTTTTAAAGGTGAAAACTGGCAACCACAGCTGTATTTTTTTTTTTTTTTACCAAGCAGAAACAGTCATCCTGGTTTGAACACATTCCTGCTCAACATAATCTACACAAATTCAGTAATGAACGCCTGTCTGGAACAGAAAACAATTTCAAGCCTCCTTTATGTGATTCATAAGCGTTTCTGCAAAATTCCAGCATGACATCGTGCTTTTTACAGTAGAGCCAGCTAAAACAGCTCTAAAATGCAATGATTAATGTTTGTTCCCATCCAAGAGGTAAAATGAGATTTATAAAAGCGCTCTTAAATGTTATCCTAGCAGTTCTCATTATATATGATGGAGTAAGCGCTATTGGAGCGCACACCTGAGATGCTGACATGTTCTTTGGGAGTTAATAATATTTGAAAAGTGTTCCTCCAAAAGTCCTTCTCACACAAAATGATTGTAAAAACGTTATGTATTGCTAATGAAGTACGCATCTATTGACAATGTGGTGCAATGGTCCATACAGAAATCTGATAGAAATATATATGCAAATTATAATAATGAAGTTCATAGAATGTGTATTTATATATGTATAATTTTACATATATCGATATAGGCAAAATATATTTTGAAAATATTGCAATTTTTTCCCTCACCATTGGAATTACTAATGTTTACTTATGTTGTACATATGTACGTATGCGCAGATTATAACACTGAAGATCATAGTTGAATTTTACATATATAAATATGTCTTATATGCAACATATATTTCAAAATAGTGCAAAAAATAGCCACTTAAACACACACACATATATATACAGTTAAAGTCAGAATTATTAGCCCCCTGTTTATTTTATCCCCAATTTCTGTTTAAACTGAGAGATTTTGCAACACATTTATGAACAAAATAGTTTTAATAACTCATTTCTAATAACTGATTTATTTTGTCTTTGCCATGTTGACAGTAAACAATATTTTATCGGATATTTTTCAGGACACTTCTATACAGCTTAAAGTGACATTTAACTTAACTAGGTTAATTAGGTTAACTAGGCAGGTTAGGGTAATTAGGCAAGTTATTGTATAACGATGGTTTGTTCTGTAGACTATCGGAGAAATATTAGCTTAAAAATGTTTTTTAAAAAATTTAATAAATTAAAAATAATTATCCAGAAGGAAAATACTATCAGACATACTGTGAAACTTTCCTTCCTCTGTTAAACATTATTTGGGAGATATTTAAAAAAATAATAAATAAAAGGGGGGCTAATAATTCTGACTTCAACTGTTTATATACATATACTGTATATATGAACATATATATGAACATTTTTTTCCACCATTAGAATAACAAATATATATATGTTCAAATTATAAATTTATACATATGTGCAAACTACAACATTCAAGTTCAGTTTCATTTTACATATATAAATATGTCATATATGCAACATACATTTCGAAATATTGTAAAATTGTTAAGATTTTTTTCCCACGATAACAATTACAAATATGTACATATATTCAAATATACTACATATAATTATATGATTATATATGAACACATTTAATTTTTTTTCCATCATCAGAATTACAAATATGTACATATGTGCAAATTAAAACAATTCAAATTCAAAGTTTAATTTTACATGTTAATGTTTTGTACAGTATGCACCATACATTTCAAAATATTGCTAAAATTGTCACTTACACACACACACACACACATACATATACACACACACGCACACACACACACACACACACACACACACACACACACACACACACATATATATATATATATATATATATATACATATATATACATATTTTTTTCCCCACCATAACATTTACAAATATGTACAAATGTTCAAATATACTAGATATAATTATATGTGAACATATAGAAAATTAAAGCACATTTATTTGAACATGAATTTATTTGAAATGTACAGTTGAAGTCAGAATTATTAAATCCCTTTTGAATTTTGTTTTCTTTTTCAAATATTTCCCAAATGATGTTTAACAGTGCAAGAAAGTTTTCACAGTATGTCTGATAATATTTTTTCTTCTCGAGAAAGTCTTATTTGTTTTATTTCGGCTAGAATAGAAGCAGTTTTTAATTTTTTGATAAACATTTTAAGGTCAAGATTATTAGCCCCTTTAAGCTATATATTTTTTCAACTTGCCTAATTACCCTAGCCTGCCTAGTTAACATATTTAACATATAAGCCTTTAAATGTCACTTTAAGCTGTATAGAAGTGTCTTGAAAAATATCTAGTCAAATATTATTTGCTTTCATCATGACAAAGATCAAATAAATCAGTTATTAGAGATGAGTTATTAAAACTATTATGTTTAGAAATGTGTTGAAAAAATCAGCTCTCTGTTAAACAGAAATTGGGGAAAAAATTAAAAGGGTGGCTAATAATTCAGGGGTTTAATAATTCTTCCTTCAACTGTACATATTGTAATTCTAATGGTCCTAAAAAAACATAAACAGAAGCAGGCATTTCTGCAATATTTCAAAATATATTCTATTTATGTACAATATAAACATGAGCTTGATTGTCATATATGTGACAATATTTGTGTCATTTATGTGTCATATATTTGCATATTTGCCATTTATGAGATTTCTGTGTGGGCTGACAAGCTATAGAGCTCAATTCAAAACACAGTAAAATATTTTTTATGTCTACGGATTGTAGTAAGATTGTTTTGGATATGTCCTCAATTCCTAATCCTAATAGCATTCCTGCAGCAAGGAGGTCGATCAAATACGCTTTTAAATCCTGAGATGCTGAATGACCTCAGTAGGAAGGATTGCTGTGGTGACTGAACTTATGTGTGTAAGACGATGAGATCCCTTTCTGAACTCACACAGAACCATGGAACAACACGGAAAGCATGACCCAACGTGGATAAATCATTACAGCAGAGAGCATCAAAGTGTTTTACCATCCCCAAAGAGCCACTAATGGGAACTGTATGTCAGTTTTTATAAAGACATGCTTGATAAATGCAATAGTTGTTCTAATATATGGTGATAGATCAGTGGGAAAAGTGCTTTTTAAGACAATATCATTGTCTTTTAAATCAGTTCTGGACTTTTATTGTTTCTTTTTTTTTTTATTGTCAGAGTTGCTTATGTTTGAATCATAAGTCAAAAATTACATTACAATTTGATCCTCTGATTTTATAATACTGGACACATTGTCATTGTAAAATTACTTCAGCAAACTGAGGAAACACAACAATCAAGCAATCAAGAAAGACCAAAGTCAAAATCTGAGATGCTTTAACACTGTCCCCTATTGGTGGAGATTTTTACTTACATCAGGAATGGGACAAAATAGGGGGGTTTACACTAAACCGACCTAAAATTATATCACAGCACCAGAATAATAATTTAAAGATATATAAAATAAATAGGCCTATCTTAAAAATATATTTTAACCATCACTACAATATTTAAGATACACTAAACGGACTTAAACATAATATCACAGTATATTTAAAATCTTAGAAATATATATTAAACTGGTTTACCACTATAATATTGAATTATGTTGTGGAAAACGTATCCTGGAACATAAAACTTAAAAATAAAGATCACTTTTTTATTTTATTTTATTTTGTTTTATTTTAATTTAAGTGCAGAAATTAAGATATAGCCTATGCAAACTTTCTTCAAACAAAAAGATATCAGAGGAAGTCTGAATACTTTCCCTCTAACTTTTTTTATTATATATTTTTTGAAAGTTATGAAAGTTATTCAAACTTTTGTGTAAGGGGGAAAATTGTATGGAAAATTATAGGAGACGAACAAAGGACATCAGCCTGACCTGAACATCAGCTCTGGAGATGCTTTAATAAGAGGCTATTAGTTTGATCAAACTGTTTGTTCCGTTAAACAACACGATTAATAAATACAGCTGTGCATTTTACAGAACTAATCTCTGAGCTTTACTTTTAAACACTCCTAAAATGGCTAGTGAAGTCATGGAAACAACGGGTTTTACCTAATAACATGATCTCCAGTTTTTTCCGGTCCACTCGGAACCTCTCCTCGGTCCACTCTGGGTCCGGAGGCGCCGTGGGTCCGCTGGAGTCATCCTCAGACACGGGCAGCGGGGAGTCGGTGCTGCGCTCGCTGTTGGAGCCCGGGTCAGACTGCTGTAAGTATCCGCTTATGGGTTCGCACTGAGCGGCCATGACTTTCACAGAGCACCGCTGACTCTCCGCAGCCTCAAATCAGATCATTCCCGCGGAGAGTGTGCGCCAGTCATCGTGGCCACGGGCTCTGTGTGAGTTACTCAGACCGACCGGAGGAGTATAAAGTGAGGGCAGGCAAAAGTTGAGCGCCGCCCTTTGTTAAATATGAGCCAGAAGAAGGGTGGATGGAAGGGGTCTGTGTCCAAAAACTTACTCAAATGTATTTATTTTTCCATATTTTCATTTTTGTTTTATTTTATACTTGTTAATGCATAATATTCAAAATAAATATATTTTACAAATATTGAGTAGGCTATATCTTACACGAAACTAAAAATAATTATTACCAATTATTTCATAAACAGTAGTTTAAAATTCAGTTATATAATCAATTTTATGACACAATAGACACCATATAAGACAAACTACATAAACTATAAATAAATGTTTAAAGTATTTGTACATTAAATTAAAATTCACCATTTACAATTTTAAACAGTATTTTTGAAATACAGACCAAAGTTATTACATTATATTAAATCACTATATAGGCCTAATACAATTTAGGATTTATAAAAATAGCTGTAAATATATTTACCACTTTTGAAATGTAAATACATTTTAATATATATAAAATGTATAAATGTGTGTGTGTGTGTGTGTGTGTGTGTGTGTATATATATATATATATATATATATATATATATATATATATATCACTTAACATTCTATTAGTACTGTATATTAAATATTAATTGATAAATATTTAATTTACAGTGCTAATAGAATTTTAAGTGGAAAGTTTAATAATAGTTTATTAAATATAAAACCATTACGATGACACAAAGACTATGGGACAAATATATTTTATTACAATTAAATGTTTCGTGTCACGTGACCAATGATGTTCCTGCAAGGATGTAGCTGTCAGCTGGACGAGTTTGGCAGATATGACGTGAGCTGTTTACACAAATTTCAAGTACGTATAGTCTTTATTTTCACTTATAGCTAATGCAGTCGTGCACCCAAATTAACCCCAGCATTTGCAAATATATCCGTCTTACTGTAATAAAGTGCTATGGAAGGCTTTGTTTTGATAGCATAGGTTGCTAACAAAATGGAGGCGCGCGCGTCTTGAAATCCCAGCGAGCGCGCATTCGCTGTATTTTAAACGAGCGTTTGTTCAGGAAAATTAAGCTTTTCGCCTTTTGTTTGAGTCTGTGTAATCACATATGCTGCTCACGAGTGCTGGTGTTTGTGTGTTTGGCAGGATGTGTGATCATGGAGATGATGCAGAGGCAAGCTCATCTTCTACTTATAGACCTTCTTTTGCTTTGGCTAAAGGACTGCCAGGGCGAATTTCACACAATCCTCCTCCACCAGGCAGACTGACATCCCTGCGATCCAGAGACCTGACCCTGGGGGGATTTAAAAAGGTTACATATTTTAATACCTTTTAAACTTTAACAAAGGTAAATGATAGGTTTAAAGAGATAGTTCACGCAAAAGTGAAAATTCTGTCATCAATTACACACCTTTCCTTTGTTTCAAACCTTTATTAGTTTCTGTCTTGTGTTAAACACAAAATAAATTATTTAGAAAAATGCTGGAAACCTGTAACTATTATTGAGGTTGTAAAGTTTGTTTTATATTCACACATTCGTTCGGTGACAACTTGTGAAATGCTTAGTATATTGTTTACCGTGGTATTTTGAATATTAAGAGGACTCAAATCACATGCAATTATGACTTCAAAACAACATTAGCACTGTTTATTTGACTGTGGACAATGTTGTACTTCGGTAGTCATTGGCTGCTAATATGATTTCATATTTCTAATTTATAAAGAAACCTTGTATGAAACTATATTATTAAGGGAAAAAGTCTGAATGCGTGAATATAAAACCAACTTTACCAATGACTTTCATAGCATTTGTTATTACAATTATGGAGGTCAATGGTTACAGGTTTTCAACACCTTCAAAATATCATCTTTTGTTCAACTGATGAAGGAAACTCATAGGTTTGAATTCATCAGTGAACTATTCCGTTAACTTGTGCTTTTCACAATAAATACATGGTTTCAAACTTGCTTTGTAGAAACTTATGAAGTAAATTTAAATTGTGCAGCATAGCCATTTTTCAAACCATTAGGATATATATAATACAATTTAAAAAGATCACTCACTCACTGTTCTTCGCCTCAGTCCCTGATAATTGGGGTTGCCACAGCGGAATGAACCGCCAATTACTCCTGCATATATTTAATGCGATGAATGAACTTTCAGCTGTGGTAAAATGATTAATTATACATAAATATGATATATATCTATCTAATAAGTGCAAGTTAAGATAAGTTTACATAAACACACCTGTTACTTTAAATTATTATTTTACCCATATCTTGACATTTTACTATCTCAAAGGTTTTAGACATTAAAGTATTGGGACTTCATTACATTAAATATTCTTTTTAATATAAAATTAAATGATCATGTTTGTAAATTGTATTTGATGCAGACACCAATAACAATTCATAAGTTTATAACAATTTTAGTCTAATTACTAGCTGGTCATGTGTAACAAAAATGAGTGTTACTTGAATAATGAACCAAACAATTAATAATTGGCTCACTGTGTATTTATTTCCCTTTCAGAAAACCTTTGTACCAAATGTTCACTCCGTTCGCAAAAGTAAAGATGAGTAAGTATTTTTAAAGATATCATTCTAATACTGTTAGTAAATATGGCTATATTGCATAACTATAAATATTTTACATAAATAAAATAATACATATAATCATGCCATACCCACACACACAAATAGATAGATGGACATATATAGATCTATGTTACAGTGCTCAACATATATTATATTATTATAAAATATTAGTATATTATGATACAATATTGTGATCTATTTCTCAGTAAATATAAGTAATATATTTTTGGTGCATTTGAACAAAACAGACTTATTAAACAGATATATTTATTAAAATAATATTTTAGTCTCTAAACATCTTTAGAAATAAAAAGATTACTCATTTAAATTCATGCAAAACATTGGGGAAAAAAACTTTAGTTTTTTTGTTTGTTTGTTTGTTGATGTTTCTTTTGGGGTTTTTTTCTTCTTGAATTTTGCGCTTTTTACATTTTTTTGCTTTATAAATTTCCCTAACATAAATTTGCATGTACTAATTTTGGACGTGTGTTTTGTTAGATTAGCTCCAGATTTAATGTATATCACAACTAATATTGTAAAGCTTCCTACAGAAAATACTAATTTAAATGAGAGATTTGTGAGGGGTGTACTTGTATATATCTTGAGCACTGTATTAGAAATATAGATAAATACACATACAGTATATGTTATTAATGTTATTATTTTCCTGAATTAGATTCAGTTATATCAGAAAAGAATATCTTCTTACCTGTTTATTTTAGTAAGATCATTACAAAAAAATAAAGAATCTTAAAAGATGACAAATAAAAGTAATAGCATTTCTTTAGGGAAATGTTATATTGCGAAAAATATCATTATCGCAATACTCAATATCATCACCTGTATTCCATATTATCGTTTACACTTGTTTTTAGCGTTTAGCAGAACCACCAAAAATTCATTTTAATAGCACGTGTGACTCATTTATTTGTGGTGTAAATTACTCTGAGTTGTTTTGTGGAGGTTACAGGAGGAGCCCCACAGTGCACCAAAGAAGGAGAGAAGAGACAGGGAAGACAGACACAGAGAGAGACGACAGCGACGAGAAAAGCCTCAGACTATTCAGTCTCACTCCATCTTTGAGCAGGGCCCCGCTGACACCTATAGGAAACTAGGTAAAGCGTGTATTTGACATGTGACCTCATTGAGATGATTTTTCCTTTGGTTATTGTTTTACATTATCCAACATCAAATAAACAGGGTTCATACAGTCATGGAAAACCTGGAAAAGTCATGGAATTCCGACATGGCATTTTCCAGGCCTTGAAAAGTTTGGAAAAGCAGAAAAACCCACAAAGTTTTGGAAAAGTCGTGGAAATGAGTATAAAAAAGTATCTGTATAGTTGAATTAGGGCTGCGCGATATTGGAAAAATCTGACATTACAGTATTTTGTATTTCTGTGATGTATATTGCGATGTGAATACAATTTCACCAGATGATTTAACAGGTTTATTTGGATTGATTGGGAGGATTTTGTAGAGGAGTGAATCTCTAATAACATATAACAAATAAATGACAAGCATAGATAAATAAAATATAGTAAAGATCAAAGTGATTATAGTTTTCAGGTATTCACTATTCAAGTACATATATTGAATAATAAACACTGCATAGTCTTCATTCTATATTATTTAATCTTTATTAATGTTACCAAAAATTATTAATGTTACCAAATTTTAAATATTGAAATATTCACACAGTCACAGGCCTTTAAAGGACAGTTTACTCAAAGATTAAGTGAACTCTCTATGTACTCACACTTCATTTGTTTCAATATTATAGCAGTTATTCAATTATATTCTTTTTGTGTTCATTTAAAACAAAAAAATGAAAACTCATAAATGTTTGAAACAAGTGAAGGGTGTATTGAAAATGGTAAGTAATTTTTGGGTGAGCTATCTCTTTAAAAATGCATGCGGATGATAAACTTTTACTCCATTATGATTGGACTCTATATTAAACTATAATCCCTACATTGCATATCCTGCGATGTGACTATTGCGGATGCACACATTGCGATATCGATGCTGAAAAGATATATTGGGCAGCCCTTACTTAAATATAAGTTAGGTGTCTTTGGCCAAAAAGTTGCTCTCACATTGTTAGTGCTGTGTGAACATTATCAAAATCAATCTTACATAGATATACAAAAATTTGGTCCCACTTTATATTAAGTGACCTTGACTAATATGTACTTACACCAAAATTAATAATTCGTTATAATGTACATATTGTGTAAATACATGTTTTTACATCGTACTTATGCTTGATTAAATAACTGCCTGTAATTACATCTGTAATCAATTTCTGTAATTACATTTGTAATTACACTGTTGACCATCCCTTACACCTTAACCCACCTTAACCTACCGATACCACCAAACCTGTCCCAAACCTTACCCATATCCCACCTCAAGAGCACCACAAGTGCTCTTAAATACATTGTAAACACAGTAAGTACATTGTATTTATTTTTTGATGCAAGTACATAGTAGTTGAGGACACTTCATATTAAGTGGGACCAAATTTAAACAAAATAGATTGTATGTAGACATTATATGAAACATTTCGTCATGAAAATGTGCTTGAAAGTTCTGGAAAGGTGATGGAATTTTAGTAGTAAAAATGTGTATGAACCCTGAATAAAGTATTTTTTCCACAATATTTCCTATACTATTTTGAAGTATGATTTGTTTTATTTTGAGCTAGGATAAAAGCAGTTTTAATATATTTATATATTAAAAAAACATTTTAAGGTCAATATTATTACCCCCCTTAAGCAATATATTATTTCGTTTATCTACTGAACAAACCACTTTTATACTGCACAACGATTTGGCTAATTACCCTGACTTGCCTTGTTAACCTAGTTAAGTCTTTAAATGTCACTTTAAGCGGAATACTAGTATCTTGAAACAAATGTACTTTCATCAAGACAAAGATAAAAAAAATCAGATATTAGAAATGAGTTATTAAAACAATTATGTTTAGAAATGTGGTAATCTTCTTTCTATTAAGCAGAAAATGGGGTACTAATATACTGGAGGACTAATAATTCTGACTTCAACTGTACATACAGTAAATTTATACTTACGCTCATGTTAGTACAGTGAAGATCAATTACCAAAAACATATATGCTGAAATTAGTTTTGATGCCTTTCTTTGATATTGCAGGTAATTGGGGTGGCTCAAACCTGACTGCTTGTGATCCTGCACTGGTCACGAAATGCATTAAAAAGGAAAAGAACAACACAGAGGACGACGATAATGCAATTTTACAAAAACTCACGCGAGATGACGTAAGTCACATTGATCCTTTATCGGATGTACAGGATAACTTCATTAAAGAGATGCACCCAAAAATTAACATTCTGTCATTGTTTACTCTTCGCTTTATTTAACCCTGTTTGGTTCTTCTGTTGAACAAGAAAGAAGATATTTAGAAGAATGCTGAAATTGCTTTCATAGTATTTGTTTTTCCTACTATAGAAGTCAATGGTTTCAGCTTTCTTCTGAATATCTTTTTTTAGTGTTCAACATAAGAAAGAAATCTTAAATGTATATAACGAAAATGAGGGCGAGTAAAAACAGTAAATAATTTTCATTTTGGCCTGAACTGTTCCTTTAAATCTTGAAAATTAACAATTTCAACTGTTTGATTGAATAGTTTCTGGATGATCCTGGGCTAAAAAACGACCCTATGCAAAGACCAATCAGACTTCCACTCCATCAGTCATGTAACTTTTTGTCAACGGATGCAGCAAGTTCATGTAAGTTGTGTTTTATCTGCCTTGTGTTGCGGATTTAAACAGTTCAAGTTCTAGAAAGCTAACAACTGGATCCATCTTTGCAGTTAAAGAAGAGACAACATCTGATAATCCAAGGCAGTCACCCAGAGTAGAGCAGAAATACCCGCCGACATCGAGGAGCTCATCTGCAGGTCCAGAACAGCCAACGGTCGGAGAACTCTTCCAGCAGCTCAGCGTTTCAGATAAAGAAGAGCTGCTGTTTATTCAGCTTCCAGATACCATACCTGGTCAACCTAAAACCTCCAGCCCAGAGAAAACCAGAAAGGATGGCAAGACTGAAGAGAAGCGTACAGCGCATATTAAAGCTCTAGTAAGTTCATATTTCTTACATATTTTCATATATAGTGGGCGGCGAGGTGACTCGGGTTAGAACTGTTTGCCTCACAGCAAGAAGGTCGATAGTTCGAGTCCGGTTGGTCCAGTTGGTGTTTCTGTGTGGAGTTTGCATGTTCTCCCCGTGTTGGCGTGGGTTTCCTCTGGGTGCTCCGGTTTCCCTCACAGTCCAAAGACATGCACTATAGGTAAATTGAATAAATTAAAGTGGCCGCAGTGTAGGTCTATGGGTGTTTCCCACTACTGGGTTGCGGCTGGAAGGGTATCCGCTGCGTAAAACATATGCTGGAATAGTTGGTGGTTCATTCCACTGTGGCGACCCCTGATAAATAATCGACTATGCTGAAGGAAAATGAATGAATGAAGGAATGCAAAGGGTGCTCGGGTCATTTTTGAGTCGTAAGTCAATGGTTTAATGCTATGCTGATCTGTATTTTAGGACAAGACTGATAAAAGCGCCGTTCCTGTGTTGTCGGACTTCTCAGAGGGTCTGATTGGAAAACTGCAAATCAGACAGTCTGGTAAAGTCCAGTTGGTCATGGGAAATGTTACATTAGACGTTTCAGAGGGAGCAGCCTTCTCTTTCCTGCAGGTGAGTTAGCGCATCCTCATTTTAATAGATGCAACATAACAATCACAAAGAGACACACATATTGATTCATCCAACAGAATGTCAGAATTAATCAATTGTTTGTCAGAAATGTCATATAATAATTTGTTATAATATTTGTTATAAAGCTTACACTTTACATTAAGGTTCCATTAGTTATGGTTAGTTCATCCATTTACTGACATGAACTAAGAATAGGTAATATCAAGAAATAAGAATATATATTTTAATGATTTTATCAAGTTCAATACATGAACTAACATTAGTATACGGCTGTCTGGAATATTTGATTCTGATTGGTTATATTATTATATTAAATGAACCGTTTATTTGTAAAAAAAAATTCACAGAATTTTTTTGTCATTTGAAATGTTACTTTCCAATTATTAAAAAAAAAAAAGGGGGGGGGGGGGGGGGGGGGGGGTTGCATTGTTTTGTGTTACCTTTCGTTATTGTTACTATTATTATTTTACCTGATTATTTTACCTAATTATCCCTGCGACTACCATATAATTTGTTCAGTGATTCATTTGTTCCCAAATCCCTCCTTTTAACTTTTAATGAGGCTAATCTGGGCGCCACGGTGGCGTAGTGAGTAGCACGTTCGCCTCACAGCAAGAAGGTCGTTGGTTCGATCCCCGGCTAGGCCAGTTGGCATTTCTGTGTGGAGTTTGCATGTTCTCCCCGTGGTTGCGTGGGTTTCCTCCGGGTGCTCCGGTTTCCCCCACAGTCCAAAGATATGCGGTACAGGTGAATTGGGTAAGCTAAATTGTCCATAGTGTATGTGTGTGAATGAAAATGTATGGATGTGTTTCCCAGAGATGGGTTGTGGCTGGAAGGGCATCCGCTGCGTAAAACAAATGCTGGATAAGTTGGCGGTTCAATCCACTGTGGCGACCCCGATTAATAAAGGGACTAAGCCGAAAAGAAAATGAATGAATGAATGAATGAGGCTAATCTGCACTGATTGGTCCGATAACCCACTCTGTTGAGATTGGTCGACTGCGTTTAGCACGAGACGGAGAGAAACACTCAAAAAATAGTCAGAGCACAGAGTATATGTGTGAGCCCAATCAGAACACTTTACAGTAAGTTTCATTATTTAATGCATTTTCTAACTTGAACTAATCATGAACAACACTTGTACAACATTTATTAATCATAACTGAACATTTACTAATGCATTATTAACATCCAAGTCCATGCTTGTTAACATTAGTTAATGCACAGTGAGTTAACATGAACTAACAATAAACAGCTGTATTTTCATTAACTAACGTTAACTAACATGAGCAAATACTGTAGTAAATGTATTGTTCATTGTTTGTTCTCGTTAGTAAATGCATTAATTAACATTAACTAATGAACCTTATTGTAAAGTGTGACCCACTATCTATAATAGATACGTGAGTACACGCCACGCGGAGCGATTACAAGTTACAACACATAAATAAAAATATATTTTGCAAACTACATAAACCATTTTAATCACACTTCATGTTGTGTAGGAAGGAGAAACACTTAAGAAGAAACTGGTCTATATAAACTGTTACTGACAAAGTCCCATGCATTAACATTAGTAGTCTTTGCTGATCCTTCCTTTAATAACAAACGGCCGGCGAATCCCACGCTGCAGGGTAGGTTATTGTATCAATCATCAGAAAAATGACAGGAACAAAGACAGCACATGGTTGGCTATACTGTGGTGTGGTTATGAAAATAAACTTTAACCCTTTGTTGCCCACAGCCGCATGTCTGGCCATCTCTCAATGATAGTAATCTTCACGCACTCCGCTAGTGAAGAGAAAGGCATGTTCATGTTTTATTGGATCCATATTTCGTATTGTTTCGTGTGGATATGAACAGGCAAAAGATCCAGACGAACAGCAAATCATTTAAACAACTCTGAGTCGAATCTTTTATCCTATATTTTTAAACAAGGTGAATTTTTTATATCTAAACCTCAGCTGGATGTTTTCATTCACTCAGAGCTGTGTTACACAATGCATGGAAGGTCATTTTCAAAAACCCATAATTAGGGCTCTTTATGTAAAAAAGAAAGGTGGATATCTCATAGAAATTCAGCTTTTTAGTCAAAATCGGGGAAAAGTGACTTATTTTTTTATTTGACATGTTTTATCCCTTACTGAACTAACGGAACCTTATTGTAAAGTTGCTCTAAATACTTATTATAGACCACTTTAATGATACATTTTGTCTTTTATAATACAACTGAAGTCAAAATTATTAGCCCCTTTTATTTTTTTTTACATATTTCCCAAATGATGTTTAACAGGAATTTTTCACAGTATTTCCTATAATATTATTTCTTCTGGAGAAAGTCATATTTGTTTTATTTCGGCTAGAGTAAAAGCAGTTTTTAATTTTCAATATTCTCAATATTATTAGTCCCCTTAAGCAAGATTTTTTTCTGATTGTCTACAGCAGTGGTTCTCAAGCTTATTTTCACCAAGTACCACCTCAGGAAAAAAATTGTCTCTCTAAGTACCACCATAATAACCGGTGTTGAAGTACAGTAGCATAGTAGGCCTAATTAAGCAGCTACAGCACCGCACAGTTCAAAAACAAGGCAGATTAATTCTTCTAGTTAAGAATATTTATTATTGTCAGCCATTAAATAAAAGGTTTAGCCTAATAAAATCAATTTACTGGTGTTATCATATTCGTCAAAGGGTGTTTATTTTTACTTGAATTATTCAGAGATTCCTCCATTTACCATCAGAAAGAAGCTTGTGTACCACTAGTAGTACGTGTACCACAGTTTGAGATAAACGATGATTTGCCTAATTAACCTAACTTGCCTATTTAACCTAGTTAGGCCTTTAAATGTCACTTTAAGCTGAATACTAGTGTCATCAAACATATCTAGTAAAATATTCTGTACTGTCATCATGGCTAAGATAAAATAATTCAGTTATTAGAAATGAGTTATCAAAACTATTATGATTAGAAATGTGTTGAAAGAAATCTCTGTTAAATAGAAGTTGGGGAATAAATATACAGGGGCTGAGTATAAAGTCAAAGTTCAGTTGTGTCCATACAGTTTTCACAGCTGTCATCGAAGCCTGCTTTATTTGTTAATGCACTGCAGATCTCATTCACCTAAAGGATGTTTCATTTGATGTGATATGCCGGTGTTTGTGTATCTGCAGCAACTGGTGTGTGTGCGTCTGTCGGAGGGCCTCACCGGTGACATGACCGTGCTCGGAAACATCACACACAAGCTGGTGTGTTCGCCTGACTTTGAGACTTTACTGAAAGAAGCCAAATTACCGTCGGATCCTCGCTCGGTTTCTAAGTCCTGATTTGATCACACAGGGATATTTAAGCTAATGATGTAAATAACTGTTTTTATAATGTTTATTTTGTGAAGTTAAGTGTCCTGACAGTTACGTTATAAGCTAATATTTGACATTTAACGGGGTAAAAGCATATTTTAAAGGATTTCGTTCACCAAGGCTGACTTTATTGAACAAAAATACAGTAATGCTGTACAAACTAAAATTGTAGAGTGTTATTACAGTTTAAACATCTAGTTCAAGATATTTTAAAGTTAAATGTCTTCATATGATAGTAAAGCTTATTTTGGGGGATTTTTACAGTGGTGAGATCATAATATGCTGATTAAATATTGCATTATTGTTTTTAGTGTTCAAAACTAGAATATGCATAAGCTTTAATGGAAACAGTCACACAACACAATTCAAATTCAATAATTATTCAACAATAGTACAAAAGGTATTCATATTTTTATTTATAGTTGATCCAATATTTATTTTTTTTAAATGTTTTATAGAATTAATGCAATAAACTGATTATAATAGCAGGGTTTCTGCAGGTTTCACCAAGTTATTACTTTTTAAGATTATTATGAATTAACTTAGACTCAAACCAGGCTAAGGAGTTTTTCGAATGTCCCAGTTGGAAATCCTTTCTATTTTCCATATCTAAAAAAATATTTTAATTGAATAAATGTAAGGGTAACACCATGGCTCAGTGGTTAGCACTGTCGCCTCACAGCAAGAATATCGATGGTTCGAGTCCTGGGTAGGCTAGTTGGCTTTTCTGTATGGAGTTTGCATGTTGTCCCTGTGTTGGCATGGGGGTGCTCCAGTTTCCCCCACAGTCCAGACATACGCTGTAAGTGAATTGACTTAACTTAATTGGCCTTAGTGTTTGAGTGTAAATAAGTATGTATGGATGTTTCCCAGTACTGGGTTGCAGCTGGAAGACATCTGCTGTGTAAAACACATGTCGGAATAGTTGACGGTTCATTCCGCTTTGGCGACCCTGGAAAATGAATGAATGAATAAATGTAATAATACAATAATAATAATTTAATAATAAATGAAATAATTAAGTTATTTTGTAGCAACATATTTTAAATAATGTGTCAAAACAAACAAGCTTATTGTATATTTTTTAACATAATCTTTCTTTAAAATAAAAAAAGTTTTAAAAACTATAATAGCTACATGTATGTAAGTCTATCCAGGGGTCTGTTCTTTGCACGTGGATTAATCAATTAGCTGGATTTGGTCACTAACGACTTGACATGATCCCGCATTGTTTTGTTCTTCAAAACTCATCCGAGAGTTGTTGTCTTGGCAACAGTCCTGGTAGCTCAAACCTGCTCGGGAGCAGGCTTATTTCATATAAACAGGATTAGATCGGGTCTTTTCAAGCAAAGGTAATACTGAAGGTATGTACTAAATGCTGATGTTTTCTTACAGTAGTAGTTGTATACACTTGGAAAAACAGTAAAATAGTATATATATATATATATATATATATATATATATATATATATATATAT
>CAIGQQ010001014.1:766922-836440 GCA_903798035.1 Danio albolineatus
TCGTTATATTTTGCATTATTAGTGAATATATCTAATGTGAGTCGGTTAATTTTGGAAATGTATTTGTACATTTGTTATATTTTGCATTATTAGTGAATATATCTAATGTGAGTTGGTTAATTGTAGAAACGTACATTCGTTATATTTTGCATTATTAGTAAATATATATCTAATGTGAGTTAGTTAATTTTGTGAATGTTTATGTAGATTCGTCATATTTTGCATTATTCGTGAATATATCTAATGTGAGTCGGTTTATTTTGGAAATGTTTTTATATTCGTCAGAAAGGGATACAATAAATACAATAGACGAATATAAAATAATTTCTGCACAATTTAATATAAAAATATGTTAAGTTAAACAGGTCATGAATCAATAACCTTAAAGTTGAAGCATGCTCACCTCACAACAGATGCACTCGAGAACAGGCTGAAAGACTTGACCAGCAGATTAGCCCCGACTGACATCAAGCTGAATGGAGCCATCGTGCACGTGCTGCGATCTTACCTATTATATTTATGAAATACTGTATATGCACGATGAAAACAGGACAAAACGAGCGATATGGAGATCAACTGTTATGGTTGTCACTGTTCCTCCTCCTCCGGTAAAGGCGCCATTCCATCTGCCGTCCGACCGCTGTGCATTATGGGGGAGTTGTTCGTGTAAATTTTCGTAAAAGTACTCTTGAGGAAAGTTTGGATGTTCAAAAAAAGTAGATCAGAAACTGATAGCGTTAGAGGACTAGAGCTTTTTATATTAATATGTATTTGAAAAAGTGTAGATAATCTGCTACAATAAAAAAGTAATAAATAAATAAATAAAAATATTAAAAATAAGGTGCAGATTTGTTTTATTTACATAGTCACAAAATATGCTACAATTCGTATTTAGTATTATTTATTTTATGATATTGTGATTATAACACCATAGCAGAATGCATAGATTTAAAAAATACATATAAATATCAGTTGCATTGTATATATTTCAATAATTTCTCTTATTAATATATTTAAAACCTTAGTTTTATGAATAAATATAATTAAATGTGGGGGTTAATATAATGCAATGATTATTAAGAGGAATTAAAATATATATTTTTCTCGAGTATAATGTATCCCATTTAATACATAATTAGGCATAGTCGCCTTGAAATCTTTTTAACAACATTTAAAGTTAATTGAATGTTTGCCTTATGAAAAATCACTTCAAAATGGCAGACAAATTACATTAAAATAACTGATTATTTAAACAAATACATTATAATATTGCTAAATTTGGTCTGGAATGTTTCATTTATTAAATTAAATACTGTCTGAACCATTTATATATATAAATAAATTTTTCGCATACTCAAGACTTATGAAATGTTATCCAATAAGTAACGTAACTTACTTGACTCGTTTACGAATAAAATATACATTCTGACAAATCCTGCACAGCTACACCAGCTTTGTCGACAGCCGCGGGACCTTTATTTTGTTTTTCACAGCTCCGCACCGGAAGCGTGAGCTTGCTGAGCTACAGCTGTCTCTCTTTCTCGCCGCTCACATTCGTTTTTAACTCAGGGAAACACAGTATTGCTGAGCTGTTTCGTAGCAATAATATCGGACAGATACTAGAATCGGTAAATCTGGGGCGGTACATACAGTAAGGCAGCATGGCATTAAAGAGAATACAGAAGGTAAGACCTTTGTGTGGAAATGATCAACATTAGCCAAGTTTTTTTTGTCCTGCTAGCGGTGTTTATGTCGAAAATCGGGGTCACAATCAGCGCTTATATAACCAACTAATAATATACAATCTGTTTTTTATTTCACTTTGGTAGACCATATCAAGTAGAGCAGTGTCGGAATAACGCGTAAATCTAACATCTCGATGGTAGGAGTGAAATCTAGCATACGACAGCTAGCTAGCAGAGTATTTTCGTTCACTTACGCCGATTATCACTGTTTGTTTACTTTCGTTAATGACTATTAATATGGTTTCGATTATTATCTTCAACGCTGGTAAAAATCAGAACATAAAATGACTTGTCAAGGTTGTCAGTCAACCGTCGTATTGCGTTTGAGTGCTAACAAGCGATGTGGACGTACGTGTAAAACGAAACAAACAATGGCGCAAATGGGGCGATTTATTTACAGTAAGATGTGTAGTTTGTCAACTCAAACTCCTGTGAATCGAACTGAAAAGATGTGCTTTGTGATAATAGACCTGTTATGCGTTTTCTTCTTCCGTTTTCGAGAAGGCCCACATCCAAACAAAGACAGCTTCGGCTCCTGTAGAAGCCACAAGCAAACGACGCCAATCTTTGTGTGGATTCAGCCACTTTTGCGTGTGTGCGCGCGCTTTGTTAAGCCTCACAGCTGACATTTCGAGTGACTTTGGCCACAATTGATTTGGTGCCGTTTATGTGAATATGGTCGGTAGGCGCTATTGTGTTTGTTGTGTTGTTCGTTTGACACAAAGCAACACACACACACACACACACAACCTGCTTCTCTGGAGTTCCAGCGTGACGCCATCACTTTGTCATTCTGACAGTTTCTGTTTCGCAACAGCGTGATGTGTATCGCACTCCGGCAATGTTGTTAAACACCCATTCAAGTCCCAAAGTCCTTGCCAGAAGGCACATAATCAAAATGGCTACGAAAATATAAAATGACTCCTGTTCCGAGGGATTCATATATAGTTCGTTTAGTGCTCGTTTATGTGTTGTGTTATAATTTAAAGTCTATATTATTATTGTTATATTTATACTCTTTATATGCTTCCGCCTATAGTTTCTATTACTTTCTAAAAAGCAAAAACAATATGATTGAAATGTTTCACCTTCACTACAACAGATATGTGTGAAAATGAAACCACATTCTTGTTTAGAATTGTTGAATAATATCTGTTATATGACAAGGCTGCATATTGGTAAAATCTACGATAATATTGAATCTTAATTTTTTTAAATATTTTGTGATATATATTGCAATACGAATACAATTTTACTATATAGCCTGAATATCTCTATTTGGAAATAATTTATAATGTAGATCGATTGGTATGATTCTGCAGTAGGAGTGCATCTTCATAAAATCTAATAAACAATCTATAAACTTTTGGCGGCCCCTGATGTGGTCTGCTATTTGCAGTGCATTTCTTTATTTATACGTGTTGTGAGTATCTTCATGCATAACAATCAAGAAAAAGATACAATTGAAATAAAGTGTTTTATCGTTTTCCGGGTCTAACGGTATTAAAGTACTATAACAGAGTTAAAAAAATAATAATTAATTAATAAAATCAATCGTTGTTAAAGTTACAAATGGTACAATTTATTATGCCTGAATGCCTAAATGACCCTACATTATACAATTACAGACATCAAAAACACATGCAAGTGATGAATTCTAATTTAGGCTCAATGTTGCGTATGTTCGCGATTGTGATTATTGTGAATAATCACATTGCGATATTTATGCCTAAATGATATATTGTGCAGCCCTAGTTCAGACAGACTCATATTTAGTACGTTTTATGTGTTGTTGTTGTAATTTAAAACCTATTTTATTATTGTTATATCGATTGTTTGGAAATTAACCCATTGAAACATGACATCAAATAGCAGTCAGTAAAATTTATTTTTAAAAAAATGACTTGAGAGGGATACATATTTAGTATGTTTTATGTTACGTTATAGTTTAGAAACTATATTACTATTATTGTTATATTGTTTGAAAGTTAACCCTTTGTAGCATGACATGAATTAAAAGGCAAATCTACTTAAATGTTTTTGAACAGATAGGGAGAATAGTTAGGCCTGTCAAAATCTATATATCGACTTATTGTGGAATACCTTGACATGAGCTTAATAATTTTTGCCATTGCAATATGTATTTACAATTAACGTTAAAGCCATTTTACAATGTCATTTACATTTTACCTCACCGATGTCAAAGTTTGTGATTGTATGTTTACCTAATAGGACACTTAATAGTGTATACAATTTGATTTACCTTTTTAACATCAAATTATAGAATCTAAAAAAGCTTAAGAATAAGAATTTTAAAGTGTTTATGGCTAATTAGCATTATTAAGCTGTTATATTATCATATAATCAGTGGCATAACGTGATCTCAAAATGACTAAAACGTCACTATTTGCTACAGTTTCTGTGACAATATATCGCACAACAAAAACTCCTTGTGGTGACAGGCCTAGGAACAGTATATGTGTTACGTTTCATGGTTATATCATATTTGATACATCAGACATATTAAGGTCTCCATAATATGATATAAAAAGCTAACACTTGATAGACGAAATTATAGGTCAAAGGTTAGACATTCCAGGAATTTTTGATGATTCAGATTACAAAAGTGACATTATATTATTCATTCATTTTCTTGTCCCTTTATTAATCTGGGGTCGCCACAGCGGAATCAACCGCCAACTTATCTAGCATATTTTTACGCAGCGGATGCCCTTCACACACACATTCACACTCGTACACTATACGGACAATTTAGCCTACCCAATTCACCTATGCCACATGTCTTTGGACTTGTGGGGGAAACCGGAGCACCCGGAGGAAACCCACGCAACCACAGGGAGAACATGCAAACTCCACACAGAAATGCCAACTGACCCAGCCGGGGCTCGAACCAGCGACCTTCTTGCTGTGAGGCGAACGTGCTAACCACTAGGCCACCATGGCGCCAAAAGTGACATTATATTATATTATATTACATTATATTAGTATGTTACATTCATAAATCACATTAAACGAAAGTAAGGTGTCTATGTCAACCTACGGTTTCTATAACCTTTTAAGAACAACCATATGATATAAATGTTTCATCCTCATTCATCATCCCCACAGCAGATATCTTTATGTTAAAATAACCACATTCTTAATCTGAACCGTTTAATAATGTCTGTTAAATAAGTAACATACAAAATTCCAGTAACATTTTAAATCTAAGGGTTTTGAAGGATAGTACAATGTTCAGAAAATACAAAATTACAATTCGGCTAAATAATTAAATGTCCAAAATATGGCTAATAAAGTTAGTTGTGTTGTATAAACTATTTTAATTACACTGAATGACGTTTTACTAGGTGTCCTCTGTAAATCATTATACAATGTATGACCATAATCGTAATTTGTCAAGTTAAAAAATGTAAAGCTCAGTAAGCACTTTTTTACGTAATACATGTAATTACGTATCGTGAGATGCGCAAATAAGCATTCCACAAAATTCCCCATTCCTCATTCCTCAAATTCCTTTTTTAATAAATAAGATAATACATGAATAATCGACTAAGACAAGATAAATATTTATTTTGGCAAGAATTTGGTGTTCTTAAATAACGATATCAATCTGAAAGTTATATTTACGTTTGCTATATAAAAAGTGTTTCACACACTGGAGGGAACAATCTGATTATTGTTATTCTTAGTAACACTTTCCACAAAATGTATTATCTGAATGCTCACTTAACAATATTGTCACGTTACACAACAAAACATCAAGCTGATAGCGTTTTAAAAATTTTTTTTAAAGCACATTAGATTATGGGTGTTTCCCACTGTTTGGTTGCGTCTGAAAGGACATCCGCTGCACAAAACATATGCTGGATAAGTTGAAAGATCATTCCGCTGTGGTGACCTTTGATGAATAAAGGGAATAAGCCGAAAAGGAAATGAATGAATCACATTAAAAGAATCCAAGGCGTTATTATATTAACATGGTTTCCGCTACATTCATTCATCCATGGCGGGGCGCCACACCAAAATTCATTCCCGCCATGGCTACATTATAGCTTCTCATTCAAAACATTCAGTTGTTGCTGTTTTTTTTTTTTTTTAATAGCAGCCTATAATCACACCAAAACGTAATAAAATGTAAGGGAATTATTACAGAGCAAACTTTTCTGTAATCATAGTGCTGTGCGATATTTGTTTAACGTTATGTCTTGAAGGTTACATACTGACTGACTGTATGACTGAATGACAGGGCTGCACGATGCATGAGGCCAGCAAACATGATGTAGCTTTCAGTTATGATGGGCACAATTTCCATAATTATACTGTATTTATTGATGTAGGGGTCTGTGGTTCTGCACAGACTTTATCTGGTTGGAGTTTATGGCCGTTTCACTTTACTTCAGGACCCGTCAATGTCTTTCTGTAGGTCTATTGGAGACATTCATGAATATTCCTAGCAAATTTAATAAATGTTGGAGACATACTTGTTACATAAACGCACTAAATCTCTCCTCAGCAGCGTTTATTTGAGCACGCACAAGAAAACCTGTGCTTGAGCAGCGTATATTTGAGGGGGCGTGCAAGAAGTTTTGAGGATGAACAGAGGAAATCGATGCGCAAGCAAAGAGATTCGCATGCTCGTATTACATGAATGCGATCGCAACTTATTATTAATAATAATAATAATAATAATAACAGTAATACTGAGCTCACTGCATTTGTCATTGAAATAACGCCATAGGTAGTTGGAAGATCTGTGCCTGCCATCACAGCTGGAAATAATCCTAGAGGAAACGCTGATTAATATTATAGCTACTATTATAATTAGTAGTCGTTAGTATATTTTTTCCACACATGAAACTTAACATTTTAATGTGTGTGTCAATAAATACACTGAGGAATATAAATGTAGACTAAGGTCAGTGTTACTTTAATCCATTTCTTTCTTTCTTTTTTTTTATAGGAACTTCAAGACTTGCAGAGGGATCCTCCTGCTCAGTGCTCTGCTGGACCAGTTGGTGACGACTGTAAGTTCATTTTATTAGTTTGCTTTTATTAACTATAAAAGATTTGACACATTGGGCAAATTTGAGACCTTCTCTTCTTTTGTTTTTAGTGTTTCACTGGCAAGCAACAATAATGGGACCTGTAAGTATACTCTCCTCATTATTCTTCAGCACTGTGCTTTACTCTTTAATACTTCTTTTGATGTCAATGAAGTGAATTACCAACTTTAAATCTTAAAATAAATATATTTTGGCACTTTTTGAATGATGCTTTTTGGCATTTGAAATTTGCAATGGCAAAAATGAACTAAAGCATGAGTTTTCCTGTGTGATTATTAGTTTTGAATTCAAATGTAATGTTTAACTGATTAACCATAATAAGATTTTAGTAACATTCTTATTGTCTTTTAACCATTTTGTTATAAATTTGGTAAATATCTTTGTAGAAAAGATGCAGTGAATATGAAGATAAAAAAATTATTTTAATATGATTTAGTAACTTATTATATTTTAACAATTGTGTTATACGCATGTTAAATATCTTTGTAGAAAAGATGCATGGAATATTGTCTTGAACATTTACTTATGCTTTGAAATAATATACAAAAACAAATATATGAAATATTTCTTTGCCAAAATATGGAGATTTACTTTTAGGGGTCAACTCAAAAAGTCAAGACAAGTCAAAATAACATTGGTAGTAGGATGTTGTTGACAGTAAATATTTTATAAAAACATAAATAATAGGACCTTTCAGTCGATGAAACATTTGCATTCCCTTGCACAACTTTTCCATTAGCTTTTCTGTGTAAACAAACATGCTCTTGACAGACATGTTTGACCATTGTGTGGGTGTCTCTCATCTTGTGCAGTATATTGCTATGACATTTAAGCTTTCGGCTTGTATCTCTTGTTCAACTTGTGCCTCCTTAACTTATTTTTTCCATCTCTTTTAAGTTAACATTGTCATCAACATGTCTAATTGTAGTGTCTCGTGTTATTTTTATTAAAAACTGCACATTAAAATTAAATAAACTGTGGCTAAACATTACAGTTTAATTGACTGCTAAAATCATAAAAATGCCTTTGTTATTAACTAGAATAACAATGTAAGTACTAGGGTTGTCACGATACCGGAATTCGGTACCAATCTGTACTGAAATTTTAAAAAATAACATTTAAGCTCAGATTTTAGCGGGAAAATTTATATTTTTTAAACTTCAGCAACGAATTCCAGTATCGTGACAACCCTAGTAAGGGGCTGATCACACCGAACGCGCTTTTTTGAATGATTTACAAACGGCTGCTTATGCGTCCTGCGTGCCTCACATTTTTACCTTTGCGCGCCATGTGCTCGCAGTTGAAAATAGTAAACTCTGAGCGGCAAAAGCTTATGTCAGTCACATCTTTTTCATTCCCCAATCAAATCAAAGCAGAGGTGCCTGCAGTGTTTGTGTTATCAAGATGACTATGGAGACTTTTGAAGATAATTGAGAGACTTGTGGTTGCGGACTTGTGGTTTTGGGTTATCCGGTGCTGTATGAATCACAACTCTTAAAAATCACAATATTTATAAAATTTAAAAAGTCTATTAATATCAACAGCAACTCTCGTGCACAATAGGCAGCTGATTCAGTCGTTGCCCTGGACCATAATAAGCACACCAAGCTTCTTTTTTTTCTTGTCAACAAAAGAGGCGCTGCGGTGCGCCTTGCATTTTTGCAATGTAAAAGCTCATTCGGTGTGATCGTCCCCTAAGTAGTTAAACTGCACGAGCTACAAACCATTGTTCATAATCATAAGTCATACTACTGTTGGACTGAAGCAGCTAATATTCATTTACACTAAGGAAGGGCAGAGGGTTGCAGAAGAACTACTGAGGGATTTTTAGCTGCTGTCTGGGTTTTCACTGCTTTTCTACACCTTCCTTCCTTTATGTGTTCAATACTTTTTCCTTGCGTCATTTCATTTTATTACACAACTTAATTTGTAATCTAATTAGATTTGTTTTCTTTGCATATATAAATTCCTTTCGGTTTTTACCAACATCCGTGGAATATTTCAAAGTCAACAGCACCTTTAGAAATATGTTTTCTGAGAAAAATGGTGACGTTTTCAATACTTATTTTCCCCGCTGTATATATTTATGTACATGTGATGCGTAATTTTGTTACATAGACATTTAAATGTGTATATAATTTGTATCATATGCATATATATAATTTATATCTAAATATAAATAAACATTCTCTCGAATATTCGCGTGAAATTAGGTGCAATGAATTTGCCCAGCACTAATATTTATTATTAAGAACAGCATATTTTGTTAAAGGCAGTCTAACATGTTGTTTTTTCTTAATTTGAGTGTCATTTCCTTCCATTCTTAGAGTGACAGCCCATACCAAGGAGGAGTCTTCTTTCTCACTATTCATTTTCCAACAGACTATCCTTTCAAGCCACCAAAGGTAGTGATTTTACACTCCGTTCCCATTTATATGTATATAAAACTCAGCCTGGAGGGCCGGTGTCCTGAAGAGTTTAGCTTCAGCCCTAATCAAACACATCTAAACCAGCTAATCAAGCTCTTACTAGATATACTAGAACCTTCCTGGCAGTTGGAGCTAAACATAGCAGGGCACTGGGCTGGCATTCCTGGACCGAGTTTGAACACCACTGATGTATGTCATACCAAAACGCTATTTTAACACCCATCTCAATTTAACAGGTAGCGTTTACAACAAAAATCTACCATCCCAACATTAACAGTAATGGAAGCATTTGCCTGGACATCCTGAGGTCACAGTGGTCTCCAGCACTTACAGTTTCAAAAGGTACTTATTTACAAACATTAATTGCTCATCAGTTTAACTAGTGAATTCATAATTGTTAGTTTATTAATGATTGTGTGATCTCTTCCAGTTCTTTTGTCCATATGTTCATTGCTTTGTGATCCGAATCCTGATGACCCCTTAGTCCCAGACATAGCACACATCTACAAATCAGACAAAGAAAAGTAAGTAATACTGTATACTTTTTGATTGTCCTTTATTACACTTGCCCAGCACTTTATTTTGTTAGTACTGGGTTCGAGATCTTCTGCATTCAGAAAGACCTTACTTATTTGTGACATGATATGGCAGAAGCTGCCTTGAAAAAAATCCTCTGAGATTTTGGTCCATGTTGTCACGATGATGTAAATCTCCTGTTTCAGCACATCCCTATAGTCCTCTATTGCACAGGGGTGCATTGAAATGAAAATTCTGGATGAATTTGAACTAGGGCTGCACAATATATAATTTCAGTATAGATATCGCAGTGTGATCATTTTACGATAATTACATCGCAGCATGTGCATGGTTGAGTCTGAATTGTGGTTTATTATTTGCTTGTGTTTTTGAGTCCTGAGGGTTTTGAAGGTATTCAGGCATGAGAATCTGTGTTTAATGAGACTACACAGTATTCTTTTATTCAATTACTGTCCCTAAATATGGATAAAACACTGTTTATTTCATTTTTATCCTTTTCTCTATTGTATTTATCTATGATCGTAGATTGTTTTTTATATTTTATGCATGATTCACTTTGCTACAGAATCATCACAATCCCAATTGTAGTCATATCGCTAAATAGATCGCAAAAAAAGTATGTTCGAATTTTTAATAATTTAATTTAATTTATTTATTTATTTATTTATTTTCCAGTTTCGTGTAGCCCTAATTTGAACTGAAAAGATGCAAACTGCTTTGTAATAATTATCTATTATTCCATTTAATAACATAAATTAGTCTTGTAAGACTTTTTTGGGAAGACTTACAATACAATATGGTTACTATAATGGTTGTTTTAGTTAATGTAATTGAATGCATTACATTTACAATTACAATACATTTATTACAGTTATTCGTTCATGTTAGCTAATGGTAATAGTTGTTCATGTTAATTCACAATGCATTAACTATTGTTAACAAGCATGAATTTGGATGTTAATAATGCATTAGTAAATGTTGAATTATGATTATTAAGGTATTGTTCAGTGTATATATAAGTTCATCTTAGCAAATGCAATGACTATTGAAATCTTATTGTAAAGTGTGACCGCTTTTCCAAATCTAACTCAATAACTTAAAACATATGGATTTTTAGCCAAATAAAATAACGTTTGACAAGTTGAAAACTGTCATTTTACAATCATTAAAAATGGTATAGTAATACTCCTTCAAGCAGCAGGAAGCAAGTAGACATAGAAATGTCCTGCTTTTCTGGTGAGCATGTGCTGTTTATGAATAGATAAGCAGGGTGCGAATCACGGGGGGGTCTCTCCAAACCACTACAAGTGTGCAGCATCCTCTTGGATGATGCGATGACAGCCACAGGACAATGGCGCAAGTGTGCTCACCACACACCAGTTATAGGTGGAGTGGAGAGGCAGTGATAGAGCCAATTCAGTGGATGGGGATCATTGGGAGGCCATGATGGGTAAGGGCAGATAGAGGGAATTTGAACTCCGGTGTTACACCTCGGTTTAATGTCCAATCAGCCGAAAGATGCCACTCGCTGACAGTATAGAGTCCCCTTCACTATACTGAGGCATTAGGACTCACACAGACTGCTGGTTGAATGCCTCCTGCAGGCCTCACTATCATCACTTCCAGCAGCATCCTAGTCTTCCCATGTGGTCTCCCATCCAGGTACTGACCAGGCTCATCTTAGCTTCAGTGAGTAGCCCAGTCTTGGGCTGCAGGGTGATATGGCTGTGGCTGTAGATAAGTATGTTTATAAAAGCATAATATCCATAGAGAGGATTATTGAAATGTTTTGATCTTTGACCTTGGCATGCGCGCAAGCTAGTGGACTTGGCACTCCACTATAACTTAGCTTTTGTAGTAATAGTAACCACAACTATAGTAATAAATGCCATTTCGAATCATATTTATGCCCGCTTTTCTCTTTCGATTGCCAAAAAATTTGTAAGAAACTCTTCCTCACTCCATTACACCACCAAGCGTTCAGAATCACTGATGCAAGGCATGGATCCATGCTTCATATTATCTACACCAAATTCTGACCCTACCTTCTGAATGTCACAGCAAACTTAAAGACCTATCTGATGAGGCTATGTACATTGTTTTGTACTAAATCAGTTTATTTTTAATTGTGTACATATTAAAAAAAAAACATTTAAAAGCATATTTTCGTAATACATCTGCTCAGATAGCTTACAATTAACATAAATGACACATTTATGGATAAAAAAAAACCCTTTTCGACAGTTAAAGTGTGGTCAGTTTAACAACAAATAAAATAAATATTCAGTAATATTATAAAACCTTGGTTATCGCTATTTAACAATTTTAATCATATTTCATTTCTGATTACTTAGGCCACGTTTACAATGCATGGTTCAAACATTTAATTCACTTAATTTAATAAACTTAATTCTGTTTTTTTGTTTGTTTGTTTTTTTTTTGTTTTTTTTTCTCATGTGGCACAGATCAGACATGGCCCATGTACATGTAAGCAGGAAAAAAAATCACATGGATTCCGATTTACTCAATTCAGATTCAGGCCTTGTCCATTTGTGGAAATGTATCCGATATGAATCGGATCTGTGTCTGCAGTGTAAGCAGGTAGAGCAGATTTTCACCTGTCAATGCGAGTCGCGCACCATTAAAAACTGTAGCGAATGACGTCAACTCTGACGCTTTCACTTGGAACAGACTTCAGCACAGTCCCAAACCTTAAATCTCATACACGAGGACTAAAAAAAGCTAAAAGAGAGATAGAGGTCAACATCCGCCACGTAACCAAGATAAACTAATATAAAGCTGTTGCACACATCACATGCATAAATCATGCCATGGGCATTACTATTGAGATGCTACTGGTTTAAAAGGCCTAGATTAAAACAGGATGGCAAAATGAGAACTTTTCTGTCATAAACTACTGTAAAATAGAATAAATAAATAAATAAACCCTGCAAACACATTAAATACAGGAATGGAGAAAGGAGCGCTCCTTTATTATCAGCTGTCAGTCAGTGCCTGCTCTTTTTTTTTTTTTTTCGTGTCATTGTGCCTTTGCCGTTGCTGTGTGAATGCAGACAATCGGATACGAGTCACATTTAAAAGAGGACGTAAGCAGGTCATTAAAAACCAGATACAGTCACAAGATTGGAACCGGAATTGGCCATCAAGATCTGCAGTGTAAATGCAGCTTTAGAAGTTAGTGCATTGACATCTACAGTACTTTCACTTTCATTATCTTAGCGAGCCTTCACTTTATTCGTCAGAAATGATTCTTTGGGTTTCCTGTAGAAGAGCATCAAACAGGTTTGGAGCATCAAAAGCGATAGTAAATGACAATCATACTTGCCAGGTCAGACAAACAAGACTGATCAGGAACATATTAAATAATTTATTTCCTATCTCTCTCTCTCTCTCTCTCTCTTTCTTTCTCTCACTCTCTACCAGGTACAACAGACTAGCAAGAGAATGGACCCAGAAGTATGCAATGTGAAGACTTAATGGACATTTTTTTAAGTCACGAATCACTGTAAATTCTAGCATCTAAAAGTAAGATTAGGTTATATTATTAAACACATTGTACTGTTAACATTTACCATCTGAAATGACCAATAATAATAGCTGAACTAGTATTTTGAAGGGGACTGTGCACTGCACAAAATAAAAAAAAGACATTAAGCTTTTTATTGGTTTTGTGCATTTTGGTCATCCCCCGCAGTGGTGTTGGGCACTTTGTTTTTTTGTTTCATAAATCCTATTTAAGATTGGCATGATGTTATACAACTACAGTTACCCTACAAGTGGGCAATTAAGAAATCGAAAGCCGTTTTATTGTATCTTTCATTCAGTTGATTACTTTTTTTCTTTTAGATATTTTTATTGTATAGTTATGAGCAACTATACTGGATCTATTTTTTCTTTTTATTTTGCATTAAAATTTGTTTAAAAGTGTGCATCTGTGTCTGTGACTAATTTTCATCAAAGTGATGCTTAAAATAATCTCTCGCAAGTCAACCGTTTTCCCTATAAATATAATACAGGGAGTGCAGAATTATTAGGCAAATGAGTATTTTCACCACATCATCCTCTTTATGCATGTTGTCTTACTCCAAGCTGTATAGGCTCGAAAGCCTTCTACCAATTAAGCATATTAGGTGATGTGCATCTCTGTAATGAGAAGGGGTGTGGTGTAATGACATCAACACCCTATATCAGGTGTGCATAATTATTAGGCAACTTCCTTTCCTTTGGCAAAATGGGTCAAAAGAAGGACTTGACAGGCTCCGAAAAGTCAAAAATAGTGAGATATCTTGCAGAGGGATGCAGCACTCTTAACATTGCCAAGCTTCTGAAGCGTGATCATCCAACAATCAAGCGTTTCATTCAAAATAGTCAACAGGGTCGCAAGAAGCGTGTGGAAAAACCAAGGCGCAAAGTAACTGCCCATGAACTGAGAAAAGTCAAGCGTGCAGCTGCCAAGATGCCACTTGCCACCAGTTTTGCCATATTTCAGAGCTGCAACATCACTGGAGTGCCCAAAAGCACAAGGTGTGCAATACTCAGAGACATGGCCAAGGTAAAGGCTGAAAAACCACCACCACGGAACAAGACACACAAGCTGAAACATCAAGACTGGGCCAAGAACTATCTCAAGACTGATTTTTCTAAGGTTTTATGGACTGATGAAATGAGAGTGAGTCTTGATGGGCCAGATGGATGGGCCCCTGGCTGGCTGGCAAGAAAGGGTCTAAAAGAAGAAAAACTAATGACATGGCCTCCTTGTTCACCTGATCTGAACACCATAGAGAACCCGTGGTCCATCATCAAATGTGAGGTTTACAAGGAGGGAAAACAGTACACCTCTCTGAACAGTGTCTGGGAGGCTGTGGTTGCTGCTGCACGCAATGTTGATGATGAACAGGTCAAAACACTGACAGAATCCATGGATGGCAGGCTTTTGAGTGTCCTTGCAAAGAAAGGTGGCTATATTGGTCACTGATTTGTTTTTGTTTTGTTTTTGAATGTCAGAAATGTATGTTTGTGAATGTTGAGATGTTATATTGGTTTCACTGGAGAAATTAAATAATTGAAATGGGTATATATTTGTTTTTTGTTTAGTTGCCTAATAAGTATGCACAGTAATAGTCACTTGCACACACAGATATCCTCCTAAAATAGCTCAAACTAAAAACAAACTAAAAGCATTTCCAAAAATATTCAGCTTTGATATTGAGTTTTTTGGGTTCATTGAAAACATGGTTTTTGTTCAATAATAAAACCAATCCTCAAAAATTGAACTTTCCTAATAATTCTGCACTCCCTGTATTTATGTTGGCATTAATGTGGCAGGTTATGTCATCGTCTGAAAGTTTTAATTGGCTAGTTTTCTGAAATGGTTCCCATATCCATTTCAAACCCTAAACAATAAACAAAACCTAATTAGAAGCTCATTTATAAAATCCCACAAGTATTCCAGCAATATTTAACTGAATGTGGTTGGTGTTTGTAAACAGGTTTTGATATTTCCACAATTACAAGCACAGTCCTGTAGGATTTCACAAATGATGCCGTTGGGATTTTCTTAATTACCCAGTGCTTCGAGAACACAAATCATACCGTTATGTAAAATTTTCCATCTGTGTTTGTTTAGTGGAGTTTTTATCAGCGTTCTCGTTAATCACCGAATGTTCAGTCGCATGTAAACTGACTTTTATCGCATCTGATGTTTTTAATAGGCTACACCCGGAAGTATTTACAAAAAGGCGAGTCATTCGGCTTTAAAGGGTTTGTTCACCCCAAAAAATGAAAGTGGTTCCAAACCTTTGAGTTTCTTTCTTCTGCTGAACACAGATGAGGATATTTCAAAGAAATTCTCTCACTGATACTCACCCTCGAGTGGTTATAAACTTTTATGAGTTTCATCTGTTGAACATAAAAGAAGATATTTTGAAGAAAGCAGAAAACCTGTATTATTATTTATTATTTATTTTTATTTAATGCCATGTCAGCAGCTAAGGCTATTTTCATGACAGGAACTTTTCAATAATAAATATACAATTACAAATCAACAAACAAATGAATACACAAATTAAATAAGATTTGTTTTTTGTTTTTTTATACATGATAAAAATTCTAAAATCTTTTCTGGTGTCACTTTGCTAAAAATTAGTTCATTTCATGAAGTCTTCTGGAATCATTAAGAGCAGGACAGTCCAGTAAAATGTGTTTTATAGAAAGAGGAATTGTGCAGTACAACCATCAAGTAGGGTTTTCACCTCAGAAAAACCTGTAAAGCATTGACTTACATCAGGCGTGCCCAAACTTTTTCTTACGAAGGGCCAAAAACCAAACTTGGAGGGTTGCGGGCCAAAGGTTAGTAGCCATGGTTAATTTCCTAATATATTTAATAATGTTCAAAAATGACTGGAAAACATTATTTTAACTAATACAGAATAATTCCTTTTACATTTTTATAATGAACTTATTACAGTAAAAACAAAAACAATCTCATTTATGACCGAATGGAGTTACACTATTTTGCGTTGATTAGCTCGCTGATGTCTTCTGCGTAGTCTATCTGTCGAGTGACATTATTTACATTTTTGAAAACCTGCTTTATTTACAACATATAATTAAACATTTAATTTTGGTTGGCTTTATTGTAATTCAGCAATAAAACCAAACGAGGAAAGATTGCGTCAATTTAGAAATGATAATCTCTTTTTGGGTTGACATATAGGTTGGCGGTTCATTCCGCTGTGGTGACCCCAGATTAGTTAATAAGTTAATAAAGGGACTAAAAGAAAATAAATGAATGTAGATTACTTTTTCATTATTAGAGATATTATATATTATATTTTTATAGCCGCCTTGTTTCTTGCAATTGAGGTCAAAGAATTATACAATAGTTTTAAATCTTTACAGAAAAAATAGGGAGTTATAGACATTACTTTTGCCTTGAGTATGTAAAACTTCGCAAGAAAAATTATCAACTTAAAAATTTTATCGAGTTTTACAATTCAATTAAAGAATTATGCATTCGTCAATCATTTTGTAAAATGAATCAAAAATCAACCCTGAAACCTGTTTATAAAATCATCAGAAAACTTACAAGTACAAAATAGATGTTGAAGAATTTCAGGCTCGGTGTTAAAAAAAAAATTGGTGAAATATAAATAAGGAAAACGGTTAGACGCTTCCGCGCGCTGTGCGTCGTTACATCACACGCAGCGTGCCTCTCGGGGACGCACGTCAGCAGCGTGTGCGGGGCGGAAACAAACAGCGAATCGTTCGCTGGACGGCGAGTTCCCCTGCGATATGACTAACTCCGCCAGTATATCGTGTCGATCTTTGTCCTCAGCTCGTTCAGTATCTGCCATCTCCAACCAATTACCGCGGGCGGAGTGTAAACATCTCTGAAGCCAGGAAGTGGGATGTGGCCCAGGTGAAAAGCTCGTTATATGGTCGCGAGCGTGGGCGCCGTGACTGATGGCACGCGATCGGGCACACGCACATCAGGATGACGCGTCGAGGCTGTGCGGTCAATATGTGATTTTGTGCGCGGACAGCGGTCTAGAGAAATAAAGAGCCCTTGCAGTGAAGTCTCCGTCAGCTCGGCATCATAATGGACTCGTCCGTGGCGCTGGGGAGGCTGGAGCTCGCGTGCCCGCGCCCGGTTGTGACCCGCGGCTCGTGTTTACCAGAGGGCGCGCAGAGCTCTCACCTGAACGGCTGCGTGCCGCTCTCTCACCAGGTGGCCGGACACAAGTATGGCGTTGATAAAGTGGGTCAGTACACCTTTCATGTCATTTCTTTTAATTCCGTTATTCAAAGAGTGGGCCTGGTTGTCACAGTTATAATTCTAGTGAGATTTAAAGGGTTAGTTCACTCAAAAATTAAATGTACTGCCTTTTCAAAGGCTCCAAACCTGTTTGAGTTACTTTCTTCTGTTAGCAGATATTATAAAATATTTATACATAAACGATATTCTGAAGATAGCTGAAAACAATTGTCATTAATAATAGCAAAAACAAACTATGGAAGTTACAGGTTTTCAGCTTTCTTACAATATCTATTATGTGAAACAGAAGAAACTTAAACTGAACGTTTTTGAAACTGAAAATTCTCTTAATGTATTCACTTCTTCCAAACCTGTTTAAGTTTCTTTCAACTGTCAGCAGATATTTTAATATATTACATATAGGCATGGGCAGGATAAGTTTTTGCCGGTATGATAACCATGGATAAAAAATATCACGGTTTCACGGTATTACTGTATTGTGATTACTGCTCAGTTTTAAATGTCTGGATAAAAAACAAAAACTTTTTTCCCCTTTAAAATCAATAAATTTTTTTAAAGATTCATAATATTTTGGAGCAGTAAACATGTCAGGCTAAATAATTACAATGAGTCATTGGCTTATGCTGGCTTTATTAGTTTCAAAAACACAGATTTATTTACAATTTAAATGGCATCTTTGTATATTTTTTCTGCTGGAGACACTGTTGTCCTAAAAAACTAAATTAAAATTCACAAAAAAAGAAAAAAATAATACTTTAGGGACAGTATTACAGAAAATTCTGGCGGTATGAAAACCTTGACTTTTCCAAACCGCGGTATACCTTGAAAACGGTTATCGTCCCATGCCTAAATACAAACATAAACAATGTTTTAAAGCAAACTGAAAACTTGTAGTTGTCATGCGTGATAAGAAAAACATATACTATGGAAGTCAATGGTTACAGCTTTTCAGCTTACTTTAGAATATCTACTTTTACGTTCAACAGAAGAAAAATCTCAAACAGGTTTGGAACAAGTATAGGTACATTTTTGATGTTTAAGAAAAATGTATGTTGTTATATACACAGTGATATATTTATAAACAGTCAATGAAATAAGTCATGTCCACTCCATGAATGGTGCAATTATTAATAAAGTGTTTAGACAAAAATATATATATGACTATAGGGATGAATTATAACAACACAAAGGAGTTATGAAGTATATGACAGTGTATATAACCAATGACTACAGTATGAACAGGAATGTACAAGTGAGGATTGTGCAGAGGTGGTGTATATAGAGAAGAATTTGCAGAGATCAGTAAAACACGGCTGGTTGTCACGTAGCAGCAACTAAACAAAACAGAAAAGTGCTGTGCAGTGACAGTAGATGTTTAGATAACCGGTTTCTTTCTCAATAATAATCAAGTTCTTTACATGGACATAGACTTGACAGAAATACACTTGACAGAGATCACTTGACAGTTCTCAGCTTGCCTGGAATTATGATTTGTAGTTATTTTTATGTGTAAAATGTAATATTTGTTTTATTCTGTAAGCTTCTGTTTCTTCTTTTTAAATGAAATATGTATATTAATTATAGAGCATTTTGTTTGTATTGATTTTTAGAAAATGCAATACTAATGTTTACATCAGAATTAAGAATTATCCCCCCAAAAGATTGGTGAAATACCCCTGCTATTCAGTCCAGTTGTCATTTTGTGGGGAAAAAAAATAATTGACTAACAATATTTGACAAAAGTTTGAATGTTCTCAGATTATTATTATAGAGTAAAACCAATATTAAGCCTTGGGCTGGGCGATATGGCAAAAATGCAATCTCAATAATTATTTTCCATAATGAACAATAATGATATATATTCCAATATAAGTTGTTAATGCTTCCCCAACAATGGCTGAAGCCACAAAAATTAGAGAGTCTGTTAAATATAATACCACATTTTCAGCTGATAGATTTTCGGTGGCCAAAATTCAGTACATCTCTAATATCAACACACTTAGATTCCCATTGTTGCGCATTTCTGTTGTGTGATTGGCTCTTAGATCAATATAGAGTAAAAAAGTCCAGCGCTTATCATTGTTATTGACACAAATTTTATCGCAATTCGATATAATATGGTTTATCGACCAAGCCCTAATTGAGCTCAGTTTAATAAAACCCATACATAACAAAACCCAGCTAGTAGTTCTAGAAAAAATTGATTATTCTGGATTTTGTCAAGAACTGTTAAGTAGTCTTTAAATTATTTTATAATTTTTTCCATAGCTGTGTCTAGATGTCTTGTTTGTAAAAATAAATAAACAAATAAATAAATGAATGAATGAATAAAAAATTGTTATAAAAAAACACTTATTTCCTTTAAGTTGTCACAATGGGAATGTGTTATTTAACAGATTTTTTTATGCACTGTAAAGCCCAGCAGAGAAAATGACTAAATAAAATAAGTTAGTTTAACTGCAAATTTTTTTTTAAAAGTTACTTTGACTTAATGAGAAAGAGTTATGGTAACTCATAAAATGATTACATTAAGCAGAACTCAAACCCAATGAGTTCTGAAATAACAAATTACTTTTTTTGTGTTAACTCTACACTCTAAAAAAAAATGGTGCTAAATAGCACCAAAACTGGTTCTTTGGTCGTAACGAGGGGGGAACCTTTTTTGGAGCTATACAGCACCTTAAAAAAATAGGTGCTATATAGTACTTTTGTCAAATGGTGCTATATAGCACCTATATTTTAAGGTGCTCATAATGTTACTTTACCCTTTCCGCAAATAAAACCGGCATAAGAGTTATGAGAATTAGCTATAAGAACAAGTGCTTACCAGTAGTAGTGGTGCTATATAGCACTTTAAACCCCCCAAAGAACCACTGAAAAACCTTTATGTTGCTTTAAATGTTCTTTACACAGTAAAAGTGCTATATAGCACCCTGACCACCTTAAAGAACCACTGGAGAACCACTGAAGAACCTTTATGGTGCTTTAAAGGTTCTTTACACAGTAAAAGTGCTAAATAGCACCTCAAATATCGCAAAGAACTTCTGAAGAACCACTGAAGAACCTTTTTTTTTTAGAGTGTAGAAGCAATACAAAAACATTTGAGTAGCTATATAGTTGTTTGGACTTATTTTGTTCTATTAATTGAACTCCCACCGATATGATAACTGAAATTGAAATAATTACTAATAGTTACTCATATTCTAATTGTGTGATATCAACACAAATAATATATGTGCGCATGACTCAATATATGTAAGTTTACAGTACTCAGACCATTTTGTTTCAACTTAAATTGCCTCAATCGGTTTACTCAACTTTAATGATTAACTTTAACGTTTAAATGTAAGATTAAATCTGTAATGTAACTTAAAATATCAACTGGAAATTTGGGCAAAAATAGTGAATGATTGTATGAATTTTTACATATAAAGTCAGGACAACTTCAGTTTGATGTACTTCACTTTGGCTTATACCTTTATAAATGAATTATTTTCTTTTTCTTGTTTTCGTACCTCTTTCTTTTTTTATTTTTTTGACCGTCATCAGAATGTATGCTTTTTCCTTTAATCTGAGGTTTCATATTTATAAGAAATTGTATTTGGTATTTACACAAGCTTTGAAAACTACCATATGAATCTGCAGATGAAGATAAAACAGGTATTTGTGTATTTGGAGTTTATTTTTAATCTTAATCTTAGTTGCTGACATAGAACTTGCCCTGTTTTCCTGTTAGTATTCATTCAAATATGATTTTTTCTTAATGCTACAAAAGTAATGTTGATTAGCTTTGTTTATCTGTATAGTAGGTTTGTCTTATCATATATTAACATGTAGATAATACAAAAAAAATCTTTACATTTGATCCATATAGTGAGTCAGTGGTTGCCGTTTCAAAATGAGTTTGACCAATGAATGCGGTAAAATGCCTCACAGATTTGACTCACTTCTGCATCGGCTACAGCTAATTCTTGAGTTGAATCACACAAAATATTCAAAATAGAAGTCTATTTTTAGGCTGAATAAATAATTTGTGTTTTGATCGTGTGATAATTAAAAGTTGGAGATTGAAAAACAAATTTATTATTATTATTATTATTATTATTATTATTATTATTATTATTATTATTATTATTAGCATTCTATGGCATTTAAATGTGAGTTTTAGAATACACTTTAGAATATTTCATTAACTTTTTTACATATTATAAATAATCTGAAAATAATGCAGCATACATTTTGGATTAATCAAAAAAAATATCTGAAATTTACTAGTAAGCACAAATGCCATTGTGACTGTATTTTTGTATGTAATTGATCTTTAATAAAATAAAAGGTTGCACTGCTAATATAATTTATGGTTATATATTTGATATTGATTGAGCATAGAGCAAATAAGTTGTCCCCTCAAAAAAAAACAAAAAAACAACAACCAAGAATCTTGTTGTTTCAGTTCATTTTAAATAAGTAGTTTAAGAAAAATATTTTAAAAATAAATAAAATGAGTTTTTATATGTTGTATTTTTTTTATTTTGTTGATTTGAAGTCCTCATAAACTGTTGTTCAATGACAAATTACAGCATTGTTGCATGTTTATTAATTGCAATCTTTCAAGAATATTCGTCTTTTTTATTTTATGCAAAATATATATATATTTATTATTTAATTTAAAGGTGAAGCCTTATGAATAGCTTATATAATAATATAATATATCTTTTCTTTTGGTTAAACATTTCTATTTTCATTTTAACAGTACCTCCATGACACAAACGCATAGTAATTTATCGTCTTGAAGGTATTATTAAAATGAAAATAAAAAACTTTTAAGCAAAAAATAGTTTATTACTATATAATTATATTATATTATTATTTAATTATTATTTTTTAATAATTATTATTTTTATTATAGTCTCAAAGGTGAAGTCAATAGCATGTAAATACATACTGTACATCAGATTTATTCTAAATTATAAATAACCCTGGACATAATATTCATGGTATTCACTTCAAGCCTTTAAAACCCATCAAATACCTCCTGGTCGACTATGTTTGATGTCATAAATTCATGCTTGTCATGTTTGCTGTTGTTTACCGTTAGCTTTTAAAATAGATATTTTTAAATAGGGAGAGCCTGACCTAAATCCAGAGCTTCAGAGTCTCTGAGCGTAATCTCTAAGCCCTGTCAACCTAGTTCTCAGCAGCATATAGGCCAGGCTGTGATGTCATATATGTATAAACACACACACACACACACACCGCTGTGATCTTCCCATCAGATATGTCAGATGAGCTTCGCAACAGCCTACTCACTGCCATACCTCATGGATGAGAGTGTTCATTCATCTGTGTGAATGAATGAAAGTGCAGTTCAGAAACAGTGGCAGTGTGCGCTATATGTGCATTATAAATGGCACTGATCATGATGACGGTACTTTTTCAATCTCAGGTATCTTGCAACATCCTGACGGTACGGTCCTGAAACAGCTGCAGCCTCCTCCGAGAGGACCCAGAGAGATGCAGTTCTACAGCATGGTGAGAATCATAGGAATTTAATGGATGAATTGAGTGAAAGTCAAGATATCCAATGCGAAATATAAGCCAAAACTAAATATGCAGCAGGAGACTTTAGGGGTTAGTTAGTTAGTTAGTTAAGTTTAATTAAGTTTATTTTTCACATCAAGGCGGCGTGTACACTAATCAGTGTTCCCCGAGAATGTACATGTACCCAAATTAGCCCAAAGACTAGTTTTCATTGATGGTCCCTTAGCCAGGTGTTACATGCATAACCAAGGCATACACCATACAGAAAAGCTAATTATGTGTAATAACAATGCAAAGACACAAGGAGAAGTTACTGAACTACTGAAATTTGATTAATATTAGGTCTAGGCAATTTGACCTAAAATCAAAATCTCGATTAATTGAACATTTTAACTCGATTATGACTAACAAACTTTTTTTTCTTTTTCTTTTTTTGCCCTCACAGTTAACTGACAAGTTTTGTGTAGTAAATATGCTCACATATTACAAGTCAGAGATTTTTAAACGAAGGGTGCATTACTTGATTTTTAAAATAATTGAAGGAAACACACACATAACCAACTATCGATGAGTATGTGACTGCGCGAAGGCTGCGCCAGACCATATCTGTGCACGCTCGACATAGAAGTATAAACAGAGCAGGGTCACTTGACTCCACATACTGTAGAGAAATTAATTGGAAAAAAACTGACCTGGAAAATGAAATCGATTATAGGTTTTGAATGCTGAGTTCAGTTAATTTTTGATTAATTGCCCAGCCCTAAATAATATGCATAAATGGCTTTTTTGATAATGACATCTTCAAGATCTGAATACGACAATAACATGATTAAAGTTATTTACATGAATTGCTTTTTAAATGTTCCTTATTTTATATTGGGTTCAGGTCGGGATTGGCTAGGCCATTCCAGCAGGTTATTTTATTTATCTATTTATCTATTTATTTATTTATTTATTCATTCATTCATTCATTCATTCATTCATTCATTCATTCATTTTAAAGCAGTTGAGAGTTTCCCTGGCTGTGTTTAGGGTCAGTGACTGTGTTTACATGGACATCAGTAATCTAATTGATTGCCTTAATCATTTTATTGTCTTATTCAGATCAAGGTGTTTACATGAGTTACTTTTTGAATGTTCTTTATTTTCTATTGGGTTCAGGTCAGGGGGATTGGCCAGGCCATTCCATCAGCTTTATTATCTTTTATAAAAGCAGTTGAGAGTTTTCTTGGCTGTGTTTGGGGTCAGCGACTACATTCACATGGACATCAGTAATCTAATTATTTGCCTTCATCTGAATAAGACAATAATATGATTAAGTTGTTTACATGAGCTGCTCTTTAAATGTTCCTTTCATGATCCCATTTACATGTTATAGTACATAATTCGATAAAAGTCAGTAAGTCATCATTCAGCGCTAGTTTACTCTGATGTTTCACGCAAGAACAGTTCATGTTTGTGTGATTTTTAGGCAATTCGGTTTTAATTTTAAGTGTAACTGCAGTTAATTAAACAGATAACAGCGTATACAAATTCTCAAGCAACAGGCCACCTCTGTCATTTCATTCACTTACTTTTCATTCACGCCCCCTTGATTGTTACTTCATAATGTCCATTTCTTCCAGGATTCTCAGCATAGTCATCGTTTCCCGCTCACACCAAAAAGCTCTTGCTTGAAATCACTCTGATTTATTTGTCATCAAACGCTACAAAAGTGTTGTGAAAAGTACTACAAAACTGTAATCGTTTTGTTAACGTGTCTGTACTGCACTTCAATAATGTTGTTTACATGGTAGACTCTTAATAAGAGTGTTGTTTTAATTGTAATAACATCGGAGTGTTGGTGTCCATGTAAATGCACCCATTGTCTTTCTGAAATGTCCATCCTGGTTTCATCGTCCTCTTGTAATGAAGAAATTGGACAAAAGCAGCTGATATTCATTTACACTGACAAGGGGCAGATTTCAGCTGCTGTCTGGGCTTTCCATGTGTTTTTACGCCACTCTATTTTCACGTGTTCAATAAATTTTCCCTGTGGCATTTTATTACACAGCTTAAATTCGAAATAAGTTTTTGTTTTGTATGAATGGATTACGTTGGTTGTTTCTGACATCTGGTGAAAATGTCAAGTCAACAGCACTTTTAAAAATATATTTTAAATATTGAATACAAGCAGATGACTGAAATATATCTGTGCATCAAGCACTGCTGAGTAAGAATCTAAGTTGATTAGCCAATAGCTAACGATGCACATCATTATGTCACCAAAGCATAACATTTGACGGCAAGTGATAGGTTTTACTTGCATTGTAGAGGGTTAATGTTTATACAGTCGAACTAAAATTTGTAGTACTATTGAACTTTGCTATTGTTATTTAACTTTCTAAAATATGTTTTGTTTGTTCAACACCAGGTGTATGCTGAAGACAGCTGTGACCCCTGTCTGGTAGACCTTCAAGCCCACCTTCCTAAATACTACGGCACATGGTCCTCCCCAGAGGCCCCGTCAGGTAAACAGATGAACGGCTGGAGATATGAGCTGGATATGTGTAAGCTATCAGTAAGCATATCTGTTCACTGTCCTCCACAGACCTGTATCTTAAGCTGGAGGACGTGACGCGCAGGTTTCAGAAGCCGTGCATCATGGATGTGAAGATCGGCCAGAGGAGCTACGACCCCTTCGCTTCACAGGAGAAACGTGAACAGCAGATCAGGAAATACCCGCTGATGGAGGAGATCGGCTTCTTGGTTTTGGGCATGAGGGTATGTATATGTCTTTAAATTGAACCTTTTATTGATTTATATCTAAAATGTTGAAGCCGGTGTGAATAAAACAAATAATAATGAAGGTAATCGTGACCAGTGTTGGGCGTAATTAGTTTCAAAGCAACTAGTTACTGTAATTAAATTAGTTTTTCATTGCAAAATTAAGGGATTACTGTTCAATTTTAGGTCATTTATTACAGTTAAGTTTAAAATATTTGCCTAAATACTGTATATAAATTAAAAAATTCTGTTGACAGAATGAGGTCTTAAAGTCTTAATGTCTCAAATTTCAAATCTAAAATTGTAGGCCTTAAAGTCTTAGGGCTCTATTTTAATGATCTTGGCGCAAAGTCTAAATCGCAGGGGGCAAAATCATTAAGGGTGTGTCCAAATATACACTTTTGCTATGTTACGGACTAGAAATTACGCTCTGTGCAGCAGCTCATGGTCTAACAGGGTTGTGCTTATTCTCTTAATGAATTAAAGGTGTGTTTTGAGAATAAACCAATCAGAGTCTCATCTCCCATTTTTTTTAAGGGTCAGTTGATTCGTGCCATGGTGCATTTGCTATTTATGTCAGGGACTTTATAAGTGGAAAAACTGAACGCTTCACTAGTGAGAAAACAGTTAAACGGAGCATCTGCAGTGCGAGGATAAAGAATGAGCCTCCTCGAATCGGCCTTTACTTTCAAATTCTCTTTCTCTCTTTTGTGGATAAAGAAACAGTGTTGTACACTCCATTGAAGACATCCATTAGCCTACATAATTTCATTTGTTAAGCGCAACGATTTGTTTCAAAACTATTTGTAAATTCAGTTCTAATTTGCAGCAAACTAATAAAGTAACAATAATAACGAAGTGTGGTCAAAAAAATGAGTTCTATCCAAACACACATGCTATGTCCCATAGGGTCAAAAACCTGACAGGTGGACAAATCTAAGCTTAGTTTTAGATTTAGTGGAATGATTCTCTATTTCCACTAAAGAAGACTGCATTTATCAAGACAATTGCATATGCTTAAGAATAAAATTAATTGAGAAATAAGTTCATGACAATATACAGTATATATTAGTATATAAATCAGTAATGCATGTCTTTACACATAAATAAACTCACAATTCTGAGAAGTGAAGTCTGAATTGTGAGGTGTAAACTCACAAGTGTGAGAAAGTCAGAACTGTGAGATACCTTTTACACCATTGCGGAAACACGTTTTCATTCTGTAGGGCTAATGCAGTCTGACTTTAGCATACAGTTAAACATAGTCACAAATATGCTTTATTGTAATAAAGGATATTATAATTAACTAAGTCACAATTTAAAATGTGTTATAGTCTAACTATTGATACGGGTAAAATGAATGAATTACACTACCTTTATAATTAGAATGAGGGTTGCTTTAGGGTTAGTGGCTTGTAATTGCATAATTGTAGTTACTTTATCTGTAACAAGAACACCTTTAAATTAGGTGTTATAAAAATGGTGTTATATTCTAAAATAACACAGAAAAATGAGCTGTAGATACCGTATAGGTCTACTTCAATTAACCAAATGCTTGTCCTATACTTATAGAGCAGCATTTAATGATTTATTTAGCTAAACAATCAATCTGTTTATTACTTAAATTAATTGAACGAAGAAATAAAAAAATAATAACTATTTTACATTTTAATTAATAATAATTAATAAAGTTTATCAGCTTTAAGTAGTTTCTGCAGTCCTTCTTTCAGTCATATTTAATAGTGTTTTTATTTTTTGGTTTTTGCCAGGTCCAAACAAGATGTATTTTTGAACGTGTTTGAGGTGTTGGGTGCATGTCAAGAGACTTGTAAATGATGCAGGGGTCGTGTTTTTGGTGTATTGTGAAGCCGAAGTGCTGGGGTTGAGGTGTCATATTGGCTTTAAGTCGTGGAAGAACAGTATCACGTACTCGCCTAACATGTTCAGAGGTGGTTCTTCCACTCTGTAGCAGCCTCTCTATTTCCTGTATGCAATCCAAACACTGCTGTCCTCAAACAGCTCGCCATTGTCCTTTATCCAAAGTCAAGAGGCAGTGCCTGAGGGCAAGATTTTTATTTTTAAAAATGCTGCATTTACTTCACTAAAAAGGAGTGTGAGTGTTGTGTAATGTTATAGTTGAATATAAATATTTTCTATGGTACATTTGTAAAAAAAAATCTGTTTATTAACATTTATTTGTGATTCACAAGTGTTTTCTGTTTATTTGTAGATGCAAATTGCTTTATGGGATGTTGACCTCTGCTCTGTCGAATTATTTGATGTTGACATTTCAACGCTGTGGATTAACTAAGTGACTTTTATTAACATTTTAGTCATTTGAAATAATATAAAGAACAAAGTCAAAGTTAAATAACAGAAAATGTACATGCAGATTATGCATGCGGTGACGCAGTAGGTAGGGCTGTCACCTCATAGCAAGAAGGTCACGGGTTCGAGCCTTTTTTAAAAGAAGACGAGTTTAGTCTTTATTTCGGACACCACCACGAGAATCAGCTTCCCATGGTGCACCACAAAACTGAATATTCTGTGCGACTGCCACAAGGGGATGTATTCTGACAGTAATGTTATGATGTCAGTAATGTCCAAATGTCATGTGCATAGGGACAGGCGGCTTAAGAAAGAAAAAATTAAAATATAAAAAGAGAGAGAGAGGGCACATGAATAATACAAATTATTTCAGAATTTTAATTAAAGATCATGTTTTAGAAGTTTCAACTGCTTTCTTGTTATGAAACTCTGAAATGGTATTCAAGTACAGTTACAATTCTTGTAAAAAAAAAATACAATTTACAATACTTTTATTATTTATAACAATACAAAATTATACATACACTCTAAAAAAAAAAGGTTCTTCAGTGGTTCTTCAGTAGTTCTTTACGGTATTTGAGTTGCTATTTAGCACTTTTACTGTGTAAAGAACTTTTAAAGCACAATGAAGGTTCTTCAGTGGTTTTTCAGTGGTTCTTTAAGGTGGTCAGGGTGCTATATAGCACTTTTATTGTGTAAAGAACCTTTAAAGCAACAGGTTTTTCAGTGGTTCTTTAGGGGGATTAAAGTGCTATACAGCACCACTACTACTGGTAAGCACTTGTTCTTATAGCTAATTCTCATAACTCTTATTCCGGTTTTATTTGCGGAAAGGGTAAAGTAACATTATGAGCACCTTGAAATATAGGTGCTATATAGCACCATTTGACAAAAGTACTATATAGCACCTATTTTTTTAAGGTGCTGTATAGCACTAAAAAAGGTTCCCCCTCGTTACGACCAAAGAACCAGTTTTGGTGCTATTTAGCACCTTTTTTTTTTTTTAGAGTGCATTGTAGCTTAACATACAATTCTATCATAATTATATACAAATAAATAATCTAATATGTTGTTGGTGTTGATATTACTTGCACACTTTCTTGTTTTATCCTTACTGTCAAGTCCTAACTGTGACTTTGCTCTTCCAGAAGTGCTGCCATTTGGGCTATTGATGATCTTGATTACAGAGGCTCGTGTTGAAAGGGGTTTTAATGAACGGTCAGCAGCTTTAGAGCTGGCAGAAGAGGGTGAAAGCTCAGTGGTATAGCACACAGTCACATTTACTGAGATCTGAACACAGCGGGCCATTGCAGCACTGTCATCAACACTGCTGGACGGAGCATTTGGGGGGAATTCTGGCCTGTATAATCAGAAAAAAGAGAGACTTGTAAAGAATCTTGGTTAAAAATAAAAAGAGTGAGCACGACATTTATTGCACTAGTGTTTGAAGCAGTCGGAAATCCTCTGTAAGCTGATATTTGAACAGTTCTGCTACTGTAGTTGTGTATAATGTTGCTTATTGATTGTGTTTTCATCACTTCTAAATGACAGTGTTCCTGTATTCCTGTGAACAGAGGAATAAAAAATTGAAAAATTCTACTGAACTCACGATACCAATATCAAAAAGGCTATTTCTGTTATTAGTTTTGAGGTTTATGGTAAAAAAACACACTATAAAATATGCAGGGTTTCACATATCTCATTCATGTTGTGCCAGCACAAATCGATTAAGTTATTTTAAAGGGCACCTATTTTACTCCTTTTGTCTAGATTTAATATAAGTCTTTTGTGGTTTCGGAATGTGTCTGTAAAGTTTCAGCTCAAAACACTCATCAGATTATTTATTATACTGTTCAAAGGTTTGTCATTTATAGCTCTGAGCATCTTTTAGCGTTTTTTGTGAACTGTGCCTTTAATGCTAGTCCTCCCCGCCCATCGTTCCCTCGTGCCTGTCAGAGTGTGCCTCAATCCCCGCCCTTGGCTGCCTCAGATAACAGACATAGAGGAAGCAGATCTCACGTAACGTTTGAGAAATATTACAGTAAGAACTTTCCCAATGATTATTTGATGTGTTTGTTGTGGAGTTACAAAAGTCATAACAAAGTTCAAGCACACACACAGATACACACATAGACATCGCACACGTTTGTCTTTACACTATTTTTGCACTGCAAATGTGACAGGATATAGGTTAATATCCACTGCTGTATGGATATCTGTTATGTTAATGTACAAAATAAACCTGATTTAACGTCCGCAAACCAGCATTGTGGCATCTTGTATAATTGTCCTGACACGCGGCTGTGGTGAATTAAAACTCAAGTAAATCACTGTAATTCATTACACACATGTTTTAAAAATGTGTTTAACTTGTAAAACTCACTCTTGATCACATCTGATGATGATTGATGATCCTAGCGAACTGAACAGATCTTTCATTCCCGGTTGCTTTGTGCACGTCCTGTCTTGTTGATATGATTATACGCGTTACTACGGAGACGTGTAAATATGAAGCTGTCAATCAATTCGGTGGGCGGTGAAACCACACTCCTACATCAAGTTGCCTACGTTGGTCGGTCTCTAAATGGGAGGGATTTGGATGCTATTTTAATGTCACGGACATTTTTGGACATTGGAGTTCTGTCCAAAAGAGGATTTTCACCATAGGTGCTCTTTAACTAATTTAAGTGGATTACACATAATAAGGTGTTTCCCTAAAATAAAACTAAATAATTGTGGCGTTTCAGTTCATTTTAATTTAACTAGTTTGAACAAGCAAGAAATAAATGTGAGTGCATACAAATAAATAAACAAATAAATAAAATAATAGAAAAGTTAAATGAATGAATTCATAAAATGTACTCTTGGTTTAAAAATTCTAAATTTGGTATAGACTAGAATGGGTTTGAACTTCACAAGCAATGGTGTCTTATGGTATTTGCAATATGATCACATGGCCTTGCACATCCTTTGACTTGACTGTTGAGAGTCTAAGGCCAAATCCCAATTCTGTTTTTGTACCCCTACCCCTTCCCCTTGGCCCTTACAACCGAGGGTTAAGGGGAAGGGCTTCAAAACTTACCCCTAAGAATTGGGACAGCACTTCAACACCTGCTCACGTCATCATATGTCATCGCGATCTCTTGCTTCATATGAGATCAGACGATCACGACTGCTGTAGTTATTCCAGTTGTGTTATTTTTTGGTGTTTATCTTCAGGAAATCACTGAAGGCATATATTATGTTATCATGACGATCTAATGTGGCAATAAGATCGGAACTGTACTGTGTATTTACTCTGTGGCCATATTCATCTATGTAAACACACGAAAACAACATTAACATTGTAGCAGACACTGTAAAAAGCTCATTCCCAGCCACTAGACATTACTGACAGGGTATTTGAGTGTCATCGAGTGTCAGAATGTTGTGGGACTGCTGTACATGAGTTATGATTAGGGATTATAGATCATAACATAAAGCATAACGATAAAACATGAACGCGGTTATGAATATATTAAAACATATATTTGTTTGTCGTAAAAATTCGTAATAATGACAGAAAATACTAATTTGTGGATCTACTTACTTCCGAGTTCAGTTGTGGCAGGTGTATTCTGGGAAACTTTCTTACCCCTCCGTTTTAAGTGTGGTCCTGAAAAATCTTCATTTGAAGGGGTGTATACCCCTTGTCCTTAGCCCTACGCCTTCAAGCTAAAGAGATTTGGGACACCACTACCCCTTGACGTGAACGCGCAAAACGAGGGGTAGGGGTAAGGGGAAGGGCTAAAGGGGTAGAATTGGTATTGGGCCTAAATGTCTATTATTGATGCCTAAACATGTATTGTGCAGGCTATGTTCTGCCTCTTGCACAATTAATACACTTGCATAAGAACGAGCCATATAATTTTTTTCATAAATATACAGGAAAACTAAATACAATTTAAACAATAAATCGTCAAAATAACTATTCAATAATGCTAATGGATTAGTTCATCCCAAAATTTAAATTCTCTCGCCATTCACACTTATATGGTTCATGTGTGACACACATTTGAACATCTATGTGGTTTACGGTATGTAAAGTTAAAATCTGCCATCATAGAAAGGCCATGTGTCTCGTCTGAAGATGTGAAATTGGATGATTAATATCATGATTTATGACCATTGGATCTTTTAAGCTTCAGAAAGCGAGCTCTGCATCGGTCTTGCGTAACACATCCTGTTCATTTTGCTTACGCTACTGATTTGACTTGTTTGTGTAGTCATGTTTTCTTGGCAGCATGTATATCTGAATAAGTTTTGGAAATAAGGCTGAAAATTCCACAGCTATCTGTAATTTCTCAAAGCTTGACAGACTTTTGGAGACTGACGCAGACGATGACAGCTCATCTTGTTTATTATATGTCATTATGTGTAAAATGACCACAATGATGAATTAAATTGTGTCAAGGAGGCAGTCATGACAGCTCCAAAAAGAATGATGTGCTATTTACACTACAGGTTTCTAAAATGTGTAAACATTTATGCATTTTGCCTGCCTGTTCATTATTTGCCATTGGTGTCTGAGGCTCAACAATGGTGTCATGGGATGGCCATTACCATGTACTGAACTTCTTTTATTTGACTAAGCCTAAGTATACAGAGACTGTCTTCATAAAGCACCTTTAATAAGGCATTTTGTGAAAATGGTGACATGCACTTGTTTTATAAGAACCACAGTGGCAGACAAAAAGACTGTATGTGCACAGATTTGGCCACACTAAACAAACAGTTGACTACTTAAAATTGTAAAGCAATTTGCTGCAGAGTTTGAGATGACAGAAAAAGTTAAATTCTTGCAAAAATGCAGTTCTTACACTGTAAAAATGCTGGATTCCACAAAATCAATCTGTGTTGGAACAACATGAAAAAATTAACTTAAGTTATTAGGTTTTTCACATTTAAGTGGATTGAGCATAAAACAATTCAGTTTTCACAAAAACCCTCAAATTGTGTTGTTTGAGCTCATTTTAAATAAGTAGTTCGAACAAACAGCAAACACTTTTTTTGAGTGTAAGTTAACTCAACTTAAAATTTTAACAGCTTGCAGCAGAGCTTTTGGAGTTGACTCAGCATAAATCGAGTTAAGTTTATGCAAAAGAAATGCAGTTCTTGAGTAGGCAGGGGCAGGTATAAGATTGTGACAACCTTGATAACCTTGGATAAAAATTTCCTAGTATAATGTTGTTGTGATTACTGCTTGAAAATAAGTAATTTTTTAAATGTCTGGGTTAAAAACAACAATTGAACACAATATATTTTTTATTTCTAGAGAAATATAATATTAAAATATTTAAAATATTTTGGACCTGCTGGAGGTACTGTTGCCCTAGATAACTAAATAAAATACTTGTGAAAACGTAAAAAAAAAAAAAAAAAAAAAAAAATCAAGCAAAAATAACTTACATATACCTTAGAAACTGTATAACAGAAAACTTTGATGGTTTTAAAACCATTAATTTTCTAAACCGCGGTATACCTTGAAACCTTGTTATCTTCCCATGCCTATTCTTAAGTTGATTCAGTTTAAAATTGTAAGACAGCTTGCTGTAGAGTTTTTTTATTTGAGTTGACTCGGCATAAATTGAGTCAAGTTCTTGCAAAAAAAAATGCAGCTCATAAGTTGACTCAACTTAAAATTGTAAGGCGTTTTGCAGTAGAGTTAGAGTTGACAACTTTTAACCCAAGTACTGCACTTGTCTCAATTTGTTACTGTAAAAAGAAAAGTTGACTAAAATTGTAAGGCAACTTACAATTATGGCTGCTATATTGAGATGTTTTTGCCAACCAAAGTGCTTATAACTGGCCACTTTGAAGAGGCTTTTGGATTGAAAGATTTCAAGGAGTGCAACTAATTTTGCGGAAATTGTTTGGTGTTGAATCAGGCATTGCATTTTTAAGGATTCATTCCTATAGCCTAATCCTTTCAATGCTGTCATTCCAACATAATCTCACGGCAATTCGTAACTTTTTAATTTAGTGGCTAATTCATATGAATTAGTTTGATCTCATTTGTACAGTTTACTGAAGTTTGCTTATACCACAATGGTAGTTGAGTTTAGGGGTGGGGTTTGGTGCCTGCCTCCTTTTAAAAATTTAACATTTCCGAACAACTGAACTTGTGTGAGTTAGCTACTGAACTGACAAAACGTAAAATAGTTGCGTTTCCTCTTGATCAGCCTGATCATTCTGGAGACTAAAAAATTGTGATTGTTTTTTTTTCTTTCTTGTTGACTCAGCAAAGGGATGCGCCATTAAAATGGAGCATGCTAATAGAAAGTGCCATTTACTAGTCTGGCATGAAGAACAGTGTTTTGGGTAATTTTTTGCTTATCTATATGAATTGAGCTTTCACAAAGTTATTGTTTGTGTAAGAAACACCTAGAAATTGTGAAGGAAAAACGTGTTTTATCACTGTTGTTGTTTAATTATACTATTAAAGCACAACTTTTGTTCTGTAAGAAGTTAATATTTTCATTTGTAATCTCTATCATCTGCAAAAGATAAATAAATAAAAAACTGGCAAAACTGAGATGAGATTCTCTCAACTGAGGAGAGTCATACTGTCAGGAACTGAGTGAGTCATACTATCAGGAGAGAAATGAAGATCTGTTCAGTCTAAATGAGGATACAGTTTAGATAGAGAATGTGTGTAACCAAAGGTGAGTGTAAAAGGTCAAGTTAACCAACAGAGGAATGTTTCCACATCGCTCTGAAAGACTGTATATGGGTTTACCACTTCTGTAAAACAGGAAACCTTCATTGGAAGGTTGTTTATATGTGGCAATGCATGCGTGTGTGCTCATGTGCGAATAAATAAATGTAGCCAGTAATTTAAAATAAAATAATAGTTTATTTAAGACAATTTAAATTTCCTTTGAAGAACATTTGGAGTGTATAGCAATTTTTTGGAAGATCCACATTTTAGTCAAGTCACATTTATATACATTATACAGTTTGTTACTGTAAAACAACTTTCTGGTATTTATCTATTTATGTTTAATCTCACTGACATTGACCATGGCAAACCGAACAGAGGAGATTCCAGGTCAAAAAGTCATAAAGTGTACCTTTCATAAGTTTAATATTTTTTTTATTTTCATAAGTTTGAAAGGGACCTAAAAAATCACTTTTATAAGGGGTTTAAGGGGTTCTGCACTTCAATAACTGTCTGGTTTAGCTTAGCTACCAAATCTGACCTTTGAAGACTACGTGGAATAGTTCGGACTGCTGAGCGAATCATTGGTACAACCCTCCCTACTCTCCAAGAACTGTACTTATCCAGAGCGAGCAGAAGGGCTGCCAAAATCACTCTGGACCCCTCACACCCAGCACACTGCCTCTTTGAACTTTTACCTTCTGGTCGACGCTATAGAGCACTGCGCACCAGAACAGCCCAACACAAAACAGTTTCTTTCCTCAGGCAATCCATTCGCGCGCATTGAAGAGCCGCTGAGCTAACAGCTGACAGGCCGTGAACACACACACACACACACACACACACTGTGTTTATGACGGCAGACACGTGAACTAAGCGAATGGTTTTTCTCTCGCGCTTGAACCACATCTGACAGATTATATTGGCTTTAACACAACTTTCAAAGCTGTGTCAAAAAAACACTCCGTAATCCGCTCAAATCGCTATTGAAACTCATTTTTGGATCGTAAATTACCTATTGTAAACACTGTAAAGTTCTAAACATTCTACCGGAAGGCACTGGTCGCTATGGCGCAAAGAAAAAGGTCTATATAATGGCGCTTGATAAAGTCTGCGTAACACTTTGATTGACATTCTGCCTTCGTACGTGTCATCAGAAGGGGAAAGCCCCTCCCATTAGTGACAGTCTCTCCCTCATTAGCACAAGACATTTTTCTTGTGTTGGAATCTACCACTATGCTGACACACAGGCATTTATAGCTCCGCCCTCTTTTTAAAAGCGCACAATCTCATTTGAATTTAAAGCAACAGTCACCAAAACGTCACAATTAGGATCTAAGCCTAAAAGGGGCAGTTTCGATTCAGAAACTTATTTAACATCTTGTAAAAAAGGGACATAATAGGTCTCCTTTTAAGCAATGGGAAAAAAGCAGTAATTTAAAATAAAGCATATGGCAGTATATACTCATTCTGTTTTCTTATGTGTATTCAACTCTATAAATGGTTCCTCAGTGAGCAGAACCTGTCAAAAATCATAATCAGCGCAAAATATTTGATCTTAAAACGAAGTTACCATACAGCAAACTTCATTAGCTTCACTAATAATGTAAATTGTGCATGCATGTGTGAGATGGAGATCACGGAGAAGGTTATATTTGGATATCTGGATGTCCATCAGACAGGATGAGCTTATCACGCTGGCCTCTCCCAGCATCCTCAGGGTCTTTAGCTCGTCTCTTGAGAAACACGGGTGGAGGCCTCTAAACCCTTTATCATTCGCTCATGATGGATGAGGGTTATGCAACACTCTTACTTAGGCAGAGACATGTTGTGCTTCACTTTCTCAGAGGAAATGTGCTGCAAGGCTGACTAAAGGCTTTTAATGCAATGCCCTTTTTATTGGTATATTGGTTTCGAGGATGCAGTTGTAAAGCTTTTCTGATGTATGTTTTGCATTTTTTTTCCTCAGAATTGCTAGATATAAACTTAAAGAAACACTCCCCTTTTTATACACTCAATTTTAAAGTCTTCTAGAGTTACGTTGTTGAGTTTTTCTCTTTTTTTTTTTATTTATTTTTTTGGTCTCCAGGTCTGGCAGGAGCACTTCTCGGTTTAATTCAATTCAGGTTTACTTGTATAGCACTTTTTACATCAATTATTTCTCCAAGGCAAAAGGATCGCATCATTACATTACAGTGAAAATCAGAGAAGTACAGGAGTTGTGTAAAGGGTTGGCACTATATAAATGTAGTTAACCTGCAGTTATATAGTGTCCTTCCAAAGGAAATGATATGTATATGTAATAACTTTTAGCTCAGCATGAATCATGAATTGTGAAAAGTTTATATTGCGATTTTAAAGTTTGGATTTTGCAGTTCTAAAAGGATATCCTGAATTTCTGAAGTTTCTTGCTTAGAATTACAAGAAATAAAATGCATGTACTGGACAATCAATTAATGTATTATTATTTTAATTATTTAATTATTTATTATTATTAGTTTATTTTGTAGGTTTTATTTTTCTTTATTTAAAATTTTAGTAATTTTTGTTCATTTATTATTATTTTAATGGTTTCTATTTATTTTAATGTTTATTATTTATTTAATTTATTGTTTATTTTTCATTTATGTATTATTATTTTAATTATTTATTTTATTTATTAATTTTCATTTATTATGATTGTTGTAGTTGTAATTTTTATTTAAATTATTTTTTATTTTATTATTCATTTTTTCTATTATTATTATTATTTTAATAAAAAGTATTTATTTATTTATTTATTATTTGTTTACTAATTTAATTTATTGTTTTTTTATTTATTATTATTATTATTATTATTATGTTATTATTATTTATTTATTTCATTCATTCATTTTCTTTTCGGCTTAGTCCCTTTATTAATCTGGGGTTGCCACAGCGGAATGAACTGCCAATTTATCCAGCATATGTTTTACGCAGCAGATGCCCTTCCGGCTGCCACCTATCTCTGGGAAAGATTTATTTGTTTTATTTAATTAATTAATTAATTTTATATATTATTATTGTTATTATTTGTATTTGTATTATTATTTTTTTTTAGTTTTTGTTTTAAATAATATTTCTTTAAATGCATTTTTTTAAGCCATAAAAGTTCTGAAGTCTTGTAATAACCCCCTGTAACACTCAAGGGCTTTTACCAGTAAGTTATTTATAAATGGTTAAATGGAGCTGTTTTATTTGGGATGTAACTCTGTATGCATTCCTCACTGATTGACCTTGACGTGACACAGCTTCATTTACCTTCATCCTGAAATATGATTGGTCTTGTTTGTTTTTCCTCTTTCATTTCTCCATGCTTAAAGAGCAATTTAAGTAAAAAAAAAAACTTAGCAGAGCCTAATAACTGAAGCAAAATCACTGGCTCACCTTAGCCATGTTTTTAAAACAAAATCAATTTTTCAAGTCATCAGGATACGAGTTGTCTGAAATCATCAACACAGCAAGGCCGAATGGCGAGCAGACGGTATGTAAATTCTCGGTTGCGGTTCGTCCCAGGGGTTCAGCTCTCTGCCAGCCCTTACTGAAAAAAACAGATGGATGAAAAGAGCCGATCTACATAACCACCAAGCAAATAGAACCATTACTCATAATTGCGCTGTTGATTTGGATGATATAGAAAGGAACTTAATGCCCTTCTCGAAATAAACCCAAATTACACGGTACAATATTACATTTTCTCCCTCGTCGCCCTTTCCAGAAGTTCAACTTGAATTGCATTTCCTCATAACTGTAACAGTGAATGTAATGACTGCACATGTCCTCTAGAGGGAGAAACTGTCCACTTTCACTCACGTTCAAGCTCTCCTCTCTGTGTTTTCATCTGTTAGGTGTTTAAAGTGGGTTCCGACGGTTTTGACACCTACGACCAGCATTATGGAAGAGGGCTCGTGAAGGACACCATTAAAGAAGGTACTATCAATCACAGTGTCTATGCATCAGTCACTTTATTATTGATTTTGACCATTGTTAATGTTGCTTTTATTTAAGAAAGCTCCTTAAAGGGATAGTTCACCCAAAAATGAATATTTACTCACCTTTTTTATTCTGCTGAACACTGAAGAAATTATTTTAAGAAAGCTGAAAGACTCAAACTAAAGTGTTTCTGTTTTTCCTATTTCAGTGGTCCCTTGTTAATCGTGGGAGTTATGTTCTAAAAATAACCTGCAATAGACGAAATCCACAAAGTATTGAGCTTAATTTTTACAATTATTATTATTATTATTGTTATAGATATTTTAAGGCTGTAAAACCGCTCTCTGCACACTTTATACACTTTTCTCATACAGGCATTAACATTTTTACAACTTTCTCTCGTTTAAACTCTCTCAAAGTTCAAGCTTTTACAGAAAAACAAGTCCAGTATTATAGAATGAAACCAAAGATCAAAACCTGTTGTCAGGCACAAACATTCATTGCTGTCAGCAGATGGTTCTTAAAGCTTTTTAGCTTTTGTACGGGTAATGTTGGCATTCAGCGTAATGTTCTTTTTTCTGCAGTCGCTGATCCACAAAGCTAGACTCCATCCTTAATGGGGATGCACATCATATTCATAACATGTCACACACATGATAGTTGGAAGTAACACACACCAGAGGCACATATTTGCATGTTATTTAAAATGAAATTATGCAGAAATATGAACAGTGTCTTGAGTTGTACCGGGTATACTTTCACCTGGCACCACCTCGCAGAACTTCGCTGACTGCGTGTGCACAACAGACTAAGCTTTTATACTTTTTACACTCTTTAAAATGACAGGGGACGGTGAAAAGAAACCCACCTTAAAGTCAGACAGATAAACAGAGAAGTCGGAGGTGTCCTGAACTGCGGCATATCATTAATATCGTTCAAGATTTTTTTAACTAATTACTTTTATTATTTTTTACAATTTATTTTAATGATTAGAAAGATTTTCAGAACCATTCAAGACTTTTTAAATCAAACTTTAATGCATCACACTTGCTTTTGTTCATATCTCGGACAGTTCCTATCAAAGTTAAATATCAAGGACAATAGAACATGGGTTACTCTACAAATGTATTTTTTATTATGGCAAGAATAAAAGACAACAAAAGAACACCTACTAAAAAATACTGACTTGTTTTATAGATTAGGCCACTCTGCATTTCACACATTACTGTCTAGCTAGTTTGTCTTCTACTTAAATGCTAAAAAGGCAATAATGATCCAACATTCCTGACCGTTATCACCAATAAAGCCCAGAAAAATAGGCCATCAGTATATTGTATTGATAGCTTCAAATATTATTTTCCAGTTATTAAAGAAATAATGCGTTACTTCAATTTAGATTTGTAGCTTTTAAAACTAATAATTTGTATTATATTCCTCAGTAAAACCTATGAATCGTGGAAAAAACATATTCTGTAATATTAAAACCTCTATCTCCGCTTTTTCCATAACCTCTCTTCTTGGTTTTAACAAACCTATCCCTCAAGTTTTAACAAAAACTTTCTTCCTTTCCCAAAGCTGTTGCCATTTATAGCCAAGGATTATTGATCATCTGGTTATCTCTAAGATCAAGCATGGACAGATCATAAAGAAGTCTGTACAGGCGTACCTGTTTCAGACAAAATCTCTGTAAAGGGATTCATATTAAACTCATCAAATGCGGCGCCATGCAAACTTTTTCCCTCGTCTTAATAAATTTGGTGGTCTCCGCCATCCGAAATCAATCGGTCGCACTCACCCAAAGCGAACATTCGCATGACGTCACATTCAACACACACACTCAAGCGGATTAGCGAACACATCAAGTTTAAACCAGGCTTAAAATGCGTGGTGCGTCCCTTTTACAACGGTCTTGCTGCAGACAGTTACAACACTTTTTTGCATCCTTGATGGAAGTTACACTGCTAGCGATCGAAGATTTATGTTAAGTCGGAAAGGTGAACGCATTCTGTTCTGAAAAGGAGAAACGGAGGAGATTGACAATGGTGTACAGCCAATCAGGATGCAGAACACAATGCACTGTAAAAAAAAAAATACAAATAAAATAAATAAACAAATAAAGTATGTCAAATTGCATTAAAAAAATCTGCGGAACTGCGAGGCTGGGAAAAGTGAGCCGCGTCATGGCGAGACACCGCTGGACTGGTCTCAATACAAATGGTTATCAATAGTTGGAGTTTTTCTGCTTTCTTCAGAATATCTTCTTTAGTGTTCAGCAGAATAAAGGCGAGTAAACGGTGAGTTCAACATTTTTGGATGAACTCTCTCTTTAAGGGGCTTTCTTAAATCAAAGCAACATAATGGTCGATCAATAACAGAAAGAGTGATGCTTAGACTAACACTTTTAGCTCAAACTACTAATCATCTGCGTATTAATAGTTTTAAACCAAACTACCACCTTACTAAGTAAAATAAAATCATACTTTATAAGTGCTAATAAACAGTTAAGCACTTAATAATAGACAGGTTGTAAGCCATTAGTAAATGGTGTGAAATGTTACTTAGTGTTACCGTTATTACTATTATATGGTTGTCAATGGTTCAAGTAATATTTCACACCATTAACTACTGAAAGAGAAGAAAGCGTATTACCCCTGCAGTAATTAACTTGTATTGGTTACCTTTTCCACTACAGAATTCATTACAAAGCATTGTTGTGTGTTTTCAAGGATGTCCATCACCGCTCTGTGTCACTGATATAATTAATGTTCACCAATCCAATTGATCTCTTCACTCATATGATCGATAAATCCTGACGATACTGTCTGTTTAAAATGTAGATGTTATCAAACTTTTTCTGTAGCTGCTCCTAGTCTCACTTCCTTTGACCATTAAATCTTCAACTTTGAAAGCACACCGGTTTTCCCCTAGCTTTTGAAAGTGCTATATAGCTGTTGTTTCTTTTTGTTTTTCTCCACAATTAAGTTAATATCTTGAAATACCAAGAAAAAGAAAGTCAGAAGTTGGCAAACAAATGTAAATCAGTAAGAAAGCTTCAGATTTGCAAGAAATAAACTTGGAATTCTGACCTTTTTCGTTTCGATCTTGTATTCCTGACTTGTTTCCTCATTTCCTTTTAAGTTACAGGATTGTGAGGTGTATTCTTGGAAAAATAGTTTGTCCTCTAGTGTTGTTCAAGATTGTTTTTGTTTCTTTGTTTAATTTAGGTTAGTGCAAAACAGTGGGCTTCTAAACATAACACCCAGGATGGTTGTTATGTATTCAATGTTGTGTTGGGGCAACATGAAGACAGCATTAAATTAACATTTTAAAGTTTTTACAAATGTAAGTGGATGGAACAGGCAACGCAGTGGGTAGCGCTGTCACCTCACAGCAAGAATGTCGCTGGTTCGAGCCTTGGCTGGGTCAGTTGGCATTTCTGTTTGTTTTTTTAGTGTACTTGTTGAATTTTGTCCGGAACTTGATGCAGATATCTACAAAGGTCTAAATAAGTGGTTATAGTGTTATTATGGTGTCTTTAATAAAATTACAAGCATTATCCTCATCCCGCAGGTCTGCACTTCCAAGGTTTTTCCACAGCGGCGATAAACTTTAAATTCTGACTTTCTTATTTTTCGATCTTGTATTCCTGACTTTTCCTCATTTTCTTTTGTGTACATCCAAGGAATAATTGTAAGGTGAATTCCTTCTGAATAAAATGTTTTTTTTTTGTCTAGTGTTGTTTGTTAGTTTGGTTTAGTGTCAAAGTTGTTTTGGGACAACATGAAATAATTAAGTTAACTTATTAGTTTTTACAAATTTAAGTGGATGGAACATAAAACAATTAAGTTGATGCCCGTCAACCCCTTCCCCAAAATTTAAAGTCATGTTATCTCAACTTGTTTTAAATAAGTAGTTTGGAAAAACAGAAAAAAAACCTTCAGATAACAGATAACTACAGAACAGATTTAAATTAGTGGCTTTTAAAGGTCCCATGAAATGCTTTAAAATGTGATTTAAAAAAAAAAAAAATTGTTTTTCGATTTTTGCCGTAATTGACATTAACTGAAAAACAAAGAAAGGGTGGGACAAAGTAGCTCTTCCCCCTTAAAATAAAGCAGCCAATAACATTTTGTTTCATTAAAGCTCTACCAGTGAGATTGGTTGCACATCAATTTAAAAGCAAACAAGAAGCGTGTTGAAGGGGGTTGGGCCTGAGCATTTGATTGGTCAAGATTTGATGAGAAACTGAAGCATGAGGTAGGGTTGTCACAATATTGGAATTCGGTACCAATCGATACTGAAGAAAAAAAAATGAAAAAGTCCATTCCCTGTTAACATTTGATGCTGTTGAGCACGACTGAATGAGAATTGACTGTGATTGGCCGTGAAGGTCATCAATTCACCAAACTTACTGCTGTTTACTGAGTGTAAACGCAGATAAAGGGACACTGGAACGTTTCAAAGTCACGTTGATCTGCTGGTTTGTCTTTAAGCTGACATAAAAACGATCCACTAATGAATGACGGCTTTAAAACGCTGCAGTATCCCTATATCTGTGTTTACACTCTGTAAACAGTGGTGAGTTCGGTGAACTGATGACTTTCACTGCCAATCACAGTCATTTCTGTTGAGCACGTGAACACAATGGCAAATCAGCACTCAAATGTTAGTGGGAAATGGACATCTTTAAAATTTCAGTATCGATTGGTACCAAATTCCAGTATCGGGGCAACACTAGTATGAGGTGAATTTTTTAAAGTGTTTTGTACCACACTAGCTTATAGATATTCTTGAAGACTAACATACATATACTAACACCTAAAAGACGTTATTGTAACCTCACTGGACCTTTAACTAAATTACAAGCACCATCCTCATCCTGCAGGTCTATCCAAGTTCTTTTCCAACGGCGATACTCTCCGCAAAGACGCCATCACTGCCAGCATCCTCAAGGTCCAGAAGATCCTACAATGGTTCGAAGGCCAGAGTCGGTTCAACTTTTATGCAAGCTCTCTTCTCTTTGTGTACGAGGGCGTCTGCGCACCAAATCTTGGATCTCAGAGCCTTCCGGAGAGCCCGATCAAACCCGAGACCTGCGAGCAGAACAACAACATCTCCACCATGTACTCCCTGCACAAGAAAAGCTGCGTCCGGAGCCACTACCAAACCAAACAGGACAACGGCGTCTGGAGCTCCTCGCAGCAGCCCAACGGAAACTGCAGCCTGGCAAGACTGGAAGAGGAGCGGAAAGAGACCAAAAACGGAGCAGAAGCGGAAACGATTAGTGACGTGGAGGTTAAGATGATCGACTTTGCACATGTCTTCCCTAGTGACGTTCCCGACCAGGGTTACATCTACGGCCTGAAGAACCTCCTGAAGGTCCTACATCAGATTCTGGAGGAGTGAAGGTATGGGTGTTTATCTTCGTGTCTGTTTATTCGCCTCTCTCTAAATCTGCACTACCTACAGCATCAGTGGAGTAACATGTTTGTAATCCTTCGTCTACAATGTATGTGCTTTAGTCTTTTAAAAGCTTTGTACAGTTTGTTATGATATCTTACTCAGGTAAATGAATCTATAGTGCTTGTACGTTTATCCCGACAAAAGAAGAATATCAAAACACTCTAATTATATTATGCCTCAGATGTTACCGAACAGTTCCTGTTTCCAGAGCCATTGCATTTTTTTTTGTTTTTTTATTTTATTTTATTTTTACTTTATTTTTAAATTTAGTGTGATCGATGATAGGAATTCTATGTGAGGATGTGAGAAAACGTTTTGTCGTGCGTATATGCTGCCAATATGACCCTGTCTGTTTCAGACCTGTTGAATCGTGAATTTTATCTCAATTGTTTTTTTAAAAGAAATGTGATTTGAGAAGAATTAAACCTTTGTAAATGCGTACACGGTTTGTGATTACTAATGCAATATCTGTTGAGACTCCCCCGTTTTCTTCATCATATATACAGCCCTTGTGTATATATATAGTGTGTCTGCATCAAATGCCAAAGTTTCCATCAATGAAGTCAGCTTGAATTGTGATTTTTAAGTATTTCTTTTATTACTTAGCGATTCTCTTGAGAAGTGAGCTGGTGTTTGATTTATTTGGGGAATGAATAGGATATGATCGTATTTTAGTAGGATACTGTAAAAGGAAAAACAGAAATATCTTCAATTATTAACCTTTTTTTTTAACAAAAAAATGGTTTTACGCTTCATTTATTGTTGTTGTTTTTTTTCTCTTATTTTTAATTTGCAACAGAGAATAACTTTGTCAGTTATTTACATCAACAATTCACTCCGAAATATAATTTACTCACCATTTATTCACCCTCAGGTTGTTTAAAACATTTATGAGTCTCTTTCTTCAGATGACTACAGATAATATTTTGAGGAATGTTGGAATTAGCCGGGTTTCGGATTCAGAAGTGAGTCTTTTTAAAGTTTGCTACGAAAAAAAAATGCAAATTAGGTGCGTTTCCATCAAGTTTTTAGAGTGGCTGACTGTAGTATTGGTAACCTAGCAACCAATAATAAGTAAGGCAAGCTTAATGGAGATTGCGGATTAGTCACTTCTGTGTGATGTTTGCTACGTCAGAGTTTATTCAGCAACTATGTTTCCATCTCTTATTGTTTACATTAACCTTTTTCTGTAAACAACCTCAAGTGAGTGTTAAAATGTTTTTTTTTTTTTTGTGAATTAAGGCATTTGTATTTGAAATTTGTCATTTCCATACCTCGTTTCTCATCCAATTGACTTTAAAATGAGCATTAACACAGGGATGGAGGCCAGTGACTACCAGTTTCCAGTATTTTGCTATGTATCTTTTTTTTTTTTTTTCAACTGAAGAAGGAAACGTTGACAGGTTTGAAACAATTGGTGGGTGAATAAATGATTACAGAATCTTCATGTTTGGTTAAACCTCGTTTTAACGAAGAACTGGCTTTACACTTCTTTTGTTGTATTATTTAATTTGCAGCAGAAAATAACTTTGTCAGTTATTTAAATCGACAATTCCCCCAAAATATAATTTACTTACAATTTATTCACCCGCAGGTTGTTCAAAACATTTACGAGTCTCTTTCTTCAGATGACTACAGATAATATTTTGAAGAATGCTGGATTTAGCCAGAATCATTTTAAAAGTTTGCAAAAAAACAACAAACAAATGCGAATTAGGTGCATTTCCATCAAGTTTTTAGAGAGGCTCACTGTAGTATTGGTATCCTAGCAACCAATAGTAAGTCAAGCATCATGGAGACAGCAGATTAGTCACTTGGGTGTAATGTTTGCTACGCCAGAGTTTATTAAGCAAGTGTGTTTCCATCTGTCATTGTTTACGTTAACCCTTTTCTGTAAATCACCTCAAGTGAATGTTTTATTATTTGTTTTTGTGTGTTTTTTTTTTTTTTTAAAGGGGGCATTTTTATTTGTAATTTGGCATTTCAATCACCTGTTTCTCATGCAACTACTTTAAAATGCTCTAACACTGGGATGGAAACCACTGGCTACCAGTTTCCAATATTTTATTCCTATATTATTATATTTTCTTTTTTTCCGATTGAAGAAAGAAACGTTGACAGGTTTGAAACAACAATTGTTGGGTGAATAAATGATGACAGAATTGTCATTTTTGTTGAAATGTTAGTTTAGAGTTTTCACTTTTCACAGTAAATATTAAAGAATTTTGAAGGGGCCATGAATCGAGAAATCAAGTTTCCCTTGATCTTTTGTCATATGTGTACTTTAAAATCATCTCGTAAGTTTCTACTACTCAAGTACAAAAACCACCTTTATTTAGCTTCCAGAATGGCTCGTTTGAAATGTAGGTTCAGTATGATGTAATAGATCGATGTAAGTGTAAAAATTAAAGATAATGCAATGCCGATTATATTGGATTCATCAGTAATATCGCAAATCACATGTTAGAGTAATATTGCTTTAAATGTGTCTCGTTTGCTTGTTTCTGCTGTCTGTTAAATATGGTTTTATTTGTACCAAGTATTTAAACGTTTTTAACGACCCATATTTTCAGTGTCTGTCTGTTATATTAACCAATCTAAGCATTCAGTGTTTAATTCCAAGTCTCATATCATAGCAAAGTCAGTGTGTTTTAAAGGGCCAAAACAGAGCCAGTTATTCATAGCCAATTATTTCAGAATTCAGAAGACCCAGAATGTGTGTTTTTCTGTGTCTAATGTGGTTCATGACCCCTTTAAAATTGTGATTTCCAAGCATGAATTAACAGTTTGCTTGGCTACGTTCAGAAAATTTAACTGGCTTTTGAAATAATTTCATTGAGAATATGTATCTGGTGTTCTGCCTTGACTGGAAAAAAAAAGTGGAAATCCATAGTTTATTGGTATGTGGTTCTCAGGCATACAGTGTGTATTAATACAAATGGTCTTATATTTACTTACATGTATTACAATCATCACTTTACATCTCAATATGTTTAACTCATGATATCAGGAAACTCATTTTTTTAAAGTTCTTATGGATCTCTTGTTTTTTGTTGTTGTTGTTGTTGTTGTTTGTGTCTGTATTGTCTTATTAGCTTGACTGTGATAGATGTTGAAAGACAGCTAGCATAACGCAACGTACGAAAACCATTTAAGGTTCTTGTTCACATGCACCTTTAAAATGGCACAACATAGGAACATTTGCTTTCCGTTTTTTACCCAAAAATATAACGTGTATGAATGGCGTATAGCTCTAAAATGGAAATATATATTACTAATGACCTTTGTGCCTATCAAAAAGTAAATAAGTCATTGTGTATTATGCAACACAGGCTCTTTGGAAATGGGATTCAGCCTACTTTTTTTGCGAAACTACTAAAACGTGCTTTGACATACGTTTGACTGCGGTTTTTAGGTAAAATGAGAGCTATGGCAGTATGACTACAACATTTATTTTTTCACATTAATATTTACGAGGAGATATTATTGACAAATAAAGGATTATTTCACTAAATAAATACCACAAACAAGGTCAGTGATTAGGATTCGAGTCTGTTTGTCTAAAATCTCAATATGGACAACGTTTTTGATCTGGTCAGTTTGCTCATTAGCTTACATAGTACAGTGTTTTACTGACACAGTGCTCTGATTCAGCACAGTTCCACAAAGGAGATAAAAGCTATGTAAAATCAAGGTAAACACTATTGGTTATAGTCGTTGTCGGAGTGATTGCAAGACAAGCCCCACCTTCTCACACTAAAAGAATGTGTGTCTTACAACAAAACATACCCTAAGTAGCGTATTTTAGATTAGCAAAAATTAGAACGCGCCCTCTAGTGGATTTTTCCGAAACATGCAACGAAATGTACCTGGAGCAAAATTTCTCCAGGTCTAGCTGGAGCACTCTTAGCTTATCTCCAGGTCTGGCAAGAGCACTTTTAGGTGAGCATAGATAATTGGATCTCATAAGACCATTAGCATCTCACTCAAAAATGATTAAACGGTTTTAATAATACAACAAAATTTACCCTAAGTGATGGATTTCAGATTATTAAAAATGTAGAGCGGAATTGTCCTAGTGGAATTTTCCATCTGAAACGTGCGTCAAAATGTACCCAGAGCAACATAATTTCGCTGATCAGAGCCAGGTCTGGCAGGAGCACTTTTAGCTTAGCTTAGCATGGGTAATTGAATTGGATTAGACCATTAGCAATTAGCATCTCTTTAAAAAATGACCAACCTGTTTTAGTAATTGTCCTATTTAAAGCTCGACCCTTCTATAGTTACATCATGCACTAAGACCAACGGAAAATGAAAAAGTTGCAGTAATTGTCAAGGCGACAATAAGACAAGCCCCCCTTTTTCACACAATAAGAACATTTATCTTACATGTACAACAAAATGTACCCTAAGTAACATATTTCAGATTAGCAAAAATGTAGACGGGACCCTCTAGTGGATTTTTCATCTGAAACGTGCAACGAAATGTACCCGGAGCAACATACTTAAGCCGATCTGAGCCAGATCTGACAGGAGTACTTTTAGCTTTGCATAGAAAATTTTATTGGATTAGACCATTAGCAATTAGCAAAACATACCCTAAGTATTGTATTTCAGATTAGCAAAAATGCTCCCTCTAGTTGATTTTTCATCTGAAACAAGCAACGAAATGTACCCGGAGCAGCAAATTTTAGCCCATCTGAAACAGGTCTGGCAGGAGCACTTTTAGCTTAGCTTAGCATAGATAATGGAACCGGATTAGACCGTTAGCAATTGGGATATCACTCAAATGACCAATCAGTTTCAATAATACAACAAAACATACCTCAAGTATGGTATTTCAGATTAGCAAAAATGAAGACAGCGCCCTCTAGTGGATTTTTCATCTGAAACGTGCAACAAAAACGTACCCAGAGCAACATTTTTTTACGTTTAGCAAAAATGTAGGCTAAATCAGTTATTTCAATGAGCCTGAGTTGGTATTATAAGAAGGTCTTTCATTAGACACCATAGATGAAAATGTGTCTAAACCTCTGGAATACTATTATTACTCTCCATTACTAAATACTTTTGTTCATAAGAACCGATGTCATGTTTACATTTCTATCTTTATGGTTATCTGGACAAAGACACAATGGTATATAGTCGCACATGCATCACTCAATAATTATTGTCCATTAATCATTTTTTAATCTTATGCACTGAAAATCCTGTGTACATTGTATGCTTTTGTTAATTACTAAAGTTTATCTGTCAGATCATGTTTATTTCTGATTGTTTGTCTTGTTTTATTAACGATAGCGAATGGCACCAGATTGGTAACTACTGTATGGCGGTGCTTATAAAAGCACTTTAGCGAGACTGGATTGATCAATCTTAGAATATTTAAGGGCATGACACTGTTGAATCTCAACAAACGGACAAATGAAGTCTAAAAAACACTCGTGTTAATGTTTGTACACTGGCTAGAGCTTTTGTTCGGTGGAACGGCAGGAGTATTTCCATGGCATTCATTTTCAGTCAGTTGAATATGACCATGTCTTTGGTGTGTTTACGCTTGCTGTTCAATATGCTGAAATATACAGACCTGGTTCAGTGGGGTCTCAATAGAAAACAGTTGAACTTATAGGAAGTAACACACAGACAGAATTCAGCTAATGAAATCTTGCATTCGTATGCTTTCCAAAATGAATAATGTATTCTAAATGGTAGAATCAGAGCTCTTTGCCCTGAAATGAACTTTTTTCATAGTGATTTATTTTCAAAGATGGAATAAACTTAAGTTGTTGTTATGAGGAATCTTTATGGAAAAGAGAACTAATCCAAAACAGATCAATAAACACTCTTGTTGAGCAGATGTGGTTGCTTACTGACCTGTACAGTGTGTAGTTTTTGGAGATCTAATGTCTGTTCAACCTTGAACTCATCGTTCTCTTTACAGATTACTGCTTTTGAATATAGATATATGAACTTGTAATTTACTTGGATGATACTGGGTGTATATTTGGAAATTTTCATTTAATAAAATCTACATTTAATACCAGGTTTTGCTGTCTGTGTTCATTTTATGGCTCATTTGTGTGTCTTTTTCTTTCAGCGTTTATCTTAAAGTGATAGTTGTAGACACAGAAACGTATCATTTACTTCACCATTCGCTTGTCACAATCCTGTTTGTCGAACACAAAAAAAAGCTGTTTTGAAAAATGTTGGAAACCAGTAACCATTAGCTCCCATGTTATTTGTTTTCTCCTACTATGAAAGTCAGTGGTTACCGGTTTCTAACATTCTTCAAAGTAAACTCCAAGGGTTGGAACCACCTGAGGATGAGTGCATTTTTATTTTTGAGCGAATTATCCTTTTAATATAGCTCAGTCTGGAGAAGGAGCTGCTGCATAGGAGGTCATAGAATGTATTGGTGTTTTCTAAGGTAAGACATATCCCAGTTGTTATTCAGACAGACATTTAGTGAGACATTGAGTATTTAATTTGCATCTATTTTAAGGGAAACTCTATTTTTGGGACTCATTTTACAAGTCTCTAGTTCAGTTTTATCCATTTTCAATCCATTTAGCTGAATCTCCAGGTCTGGCAGGAACACTTTTAGCTTAGCTTAGCATAAATCATTGAATCAGATTAGACCATTAGCATCTTACTCAAAAATGACCAGTTTCTCAATAATTTTCATATTTAAAGCTTCTATAGTGACATGGTCTATCTACTAAGTCAGACAGAAAATGAAATGTTGCTATTCTCTCGGCTAATATAGCTAGAAACTATATTCTCGTTCCAGCGTAATAATCAAGGAACTTTGCCATCGTACTCTAGCTACAGCAGGCACAATATTATTGCCTTTCCTAAAAATAGCCTATTTTTTCCTCCAAAACAGTGTCTTAGCTATGATGTAAAACACCAGCAATGTACTAAACCTTGCTAAATGATAGGAATGTGTTGAAACATGCTAATAGCACCTTGATTAATTTGGTTTAAACATGCTAGCGACATTAGCAACATTCTGGCAAAATTATACTTTATCTTTGTCAAACAATGGTGACTGTGTGCTGACTTTAAAAAATCGTCACAAGTTGCTAATGTGACAATAAATGAACTAAAATTCAACTTTAGCATATTGCTAGCGTGTTTCTCAAACTTTAGAAACAGGAATGTGTTAATGTCACAAAAAGCTAACAGACATGCTAGGGACATTGTAAAAATGTTAACAACATTAAAATGTTAGAAACATGCTAGCGACTTGTTAATGCGTTAACAAAGCTAGCAATGTAGCAATAAAGCTTTCTCAACCCAACATACAAGTTTAATTTGAATACAATTAGCTGTGTAGTTGTATTTAAAAGTTTACTTTCTTAATCAGTATTAGATGGTGGCCTGTTTCTGCAATAAAAAAGGAACAATGTAATAAATCTCGCTAGAAAAATGGTAGCAATGTGTTCAAACATGCTAACACCACCTTGATTCATTTGATTTAAACATGTTAGCGACATTAGAAACATGTTAGCATTTGTAGTTTGTTTTTTGTAGAAGTTTGGTTTGGATGAAATTTGCTGTGTAGTTCTATTTAAAGTTTTACTGTCTTAATCTTTATTAGATTAGTATTAGTATTAGTGGTTTGTGTCTGCAATACAAAAGGATAATTGTGACAATATCTATTTATTTTTCCTGAAATTGTTTAAAACACTTTAAAATCGTCTTGAGGTTTTGCTTCCGCCACAGAATTGTGACTTTTTATTTTACAGTTCTGACTTCTGTTCCTGAAGTCAGAATTGTGAGATATAATAATAAAAACCCTGGAACTTTCATTTTTGTATTCCATGGTGGCAATACGATACCGTATAATGAGCTCATTTCTATGGGGAGGTGACTGAAAGCGGCCAACTGCTCTGGAAATCATGCTATATCTCTCATGTAAGTGTCAGACTGATTGCATGCAGTAGGCTAGAAGTGAGATGATGTGATGAATGCGCATACACGGACATAGATTCACCATGGGGTATTTGAAAGTCACATGTATGACAGAGCAGACCTGATTGGCTTGTCTCTCCTCATCTGCAGCAGGCCAGGTGAACTCCAGTGTCATTTCACTTTTTCGGAGGGACTGACGTGAAGGTGAATATGGTATCGTACAAATATATTTTGACATATCATATCATGTCTATTCAAACCCACTACTGTATTTGCAGTTAATTGCTTTACTTTTCTACCAACCTGTAGCTTTCTCCATGCCTTTATGGTGGTGGTGTCTGAATTTTTTAATTAATGCCAGTTTTATGTGTAATTTTGCTTAATTTTGACAATTAACGTTAATGGATTCATTTACATGAGAGTGATCACCTAGAATCTTTGGGATAATAAAAAAAAATACATTTAGATTGAAATTTGTTGTTGCAAAAATGAAGAAACTCAACAGCAAATTCAGCAAAATCTAATATTAAGAGAAAAAAAATGAAGACCTCTTGAAAATTGTCAGTTTCTCTGGATTCATTAGGTGGAAATTTAAGTGAAATATTAACATTTAGTTTATTCTGTAAAGTGTTGATGACGTTTTTTATCATTTCAAATAATATTTATTGTCATTTAATAGCACATACCCTCACTTGATTAGGTACACCTGTCCAACTGCTTGTTAATGCAAGTTTCTAATCAGCCATTCACATTGCAGCAACTCAGTGCATTTAGGCATGAAGACATGGTCAAGACGATCTGCTGCAATTCAGACCGAGCATCAAAGGTGATTTAAGTGGCTTTGAATGTGGCATGGTTGTTGGTGCCAGACGGGCTGGTCTGAGTATGGTCACGCACAACCATCTCTAGGGTTTACAGAGAATGGTTCTAAAAAGAGAAAATGTCCAACGAGCGACAGTTCTGTGAGCGCAAATGTCTTGTTGATGCCAGAGGTCAGAGAAGAATTGCCAGACTGGTTTGAGCTGTTAGAAAGGCAACAGTAACTCAAATAACCACTCGTTACAACCGAGGTCTGCAGAAGAGCATCTCTGAATGCACAACATGTTGAACCTTGAGGCGGATGGGCTACAGCAGCAGAACACCACACCAGATGCCACTCCTGTCAGCTAAGAACAGGAAACTGAGGCTACAATTCACACAGGCTCACCAAAATTAGACAATAGAAGATTGGAAAAACATTGCCTGGTCTGATGAGTCTCGATTTTTGCTGCGACATTCGGATGATAAGGTCAGAATTTGGCATCAACAACATGAAAGCATGGATCCATGCTGTCTTATATCAATGGTTCAGGCTGGTGGTGGTGGTGTAATGGTTTAATGGACACTTTGGGACCATTAGTACCAATTGATAATTGTGTCAACGCCACAGCCTGCCTGAGTACTGTTGCTGACCATGTCCGTCTCTTTATGACCACAGTGTACCCATCTTCTGATGGCTAAATCCTGCAGGATAACACGTCATGTCATAAAGCACAAATCGTCTCTGAACATGACAATGAGTTCACTGTACTGAAATGGCCCCCACAGTCACCAGATCTCAATCCAATAGAGTAACTTTGGGATGTGATGGAATCATGTATGTGCTGTGTGATGCTAACATGTCAACATGGACCAATATCTCTGGGGAATTTTCCAGTACCTTGTTGAATCTATGCCACAAAATTGCAGTTCTGAAGGCAAAAGGGGGTCCAACCTGGTACTAGCCGGTGAGTAACAGCATATATATTATAACAATATTTTTACCGTAAACTATTGCCATTTTTTTAGAAAATAACAATTGCATATATGAATAACTAATGTTGGAAGATCTAGCTTATTAAGCTGAAGTTGTAACTTGAATATACACATCTGAAAGTGACACCTTTTTTTATTTTATACAAAATTATACAAATAAACGATGCACTTTTTATTTAACAGTTGAAAGAAACACCATTAGCCTATACAACTATTAGGTCTGAATAAAGTTTATAATGCTTAAAATGTATTCTTAACAACTTAAGATGTATTTTAAGGTGCATACATCAATCTAACAGGCCAGCAGAGGAGTTAAGTTTGTTCGTTTAAGTCAAGCAAGTCAGGATGAAGTGTTTTACAGATTGTAACATTTATTATTTATATATATATATATATATATATATATATATATATATATATATATATATATATATATATATATATAAATAATAATAAAGCTTAAAGAAAAACCTGGACTGTTATGATCAGACATCTCATAATGTCCTCATGGTGGAGCCAAAAACCTTCCCAATGTAAGGTTGTGAATAAACAATGCACTGTGTGACATCCAAACGCTGTACACAGTATTAATGAAGAGTGTCGCGAGTAAATATAGCTTTAGATTCCCCAGAAGAATGAATATTTCAGGAGTAGATTTGTCTCTTGGAAAACATAATGAGCAATTAAGAGAATCCATCCTTCCGCGGGGTCCTGTCCAAGCATGCGTGAGGGACCAGGAATAAACTCAGAGCGGGGATGTTGGATCATCTCTTAATAACCGAGCTTCATAATTTACTCACTGTGCCCCTGGAGTCTAAAAAAATATATATATATATATAAATAAATACAAATAAAAGTGGTGTCCTACAAATATGGCTGCCGGTGCACTGACAGCTCAGATGTAATGATTCTGGGTGATTGAATTTTGGGGTGCAGGAATGCGGAGACACTTCCCAGGATATTTCAGAGGAAAGTGTGCAGGATATTCAGACCTCACTTGAGTATGGAGCTGTCATTTCTTATGATTTTAAGGCCCTGTTTTATTAGGATATTTTTTCAATCCTATTACAAGTGGATGACACTTAAAAATACAATAGTTTTTTAGTTTTTGGGGAGGGGGGCATGAATAATGTTTATTAATATGTAAATTAAACATTACTTCATTATGAATTAATGATGAGTTAATGCATGTGCTAATCATGAACTAAATTTAACCACACCATGAGTTCATGTGTGATTAATGGCTACTTTAATTACTTGCTCGTACATGTTTGTTAATTAATGTATTAATTAGCTCTTTAGTTTTAACTAGATGTAACCGTCATGAACTCACAGCCTTTTAATGTATCTCTATGACTTTACTTGGAGGGGCACATTATTATTATTGACTCGTTCTTAACTACTTATGATAATTGTAACGTTCATGCACGTTCATCAAAGGCATGTTTGCATTGAAAGACACTAGAAGTGTTCAGTCTTAATCATAATTAACATTTTAAACACAGGAGTAATGTGCTCCTCCAAGTAAAGTCATGACATTAAAGATGCTATATGTAAGTTTTTGACTCTTCTGAAGCATAAAAATACTGTAATATGTTTGCAGATATTTAAGAAACATGCCAAGTGAACATTCTTGCTTATCTGAAAAACAATGCTGAAGTCAGATATTCTGCTTTGAAAATGTGTTTTCCGTGCCGGAATGCTCTTTCTGTTTATTTTCTTTTAACCCATCCAATGCCAGTTTAGCCAATTATATTTCAGCACCCTGGGTTGCCGTGGTGGAAGACCACATATTTCATTCATTCATTCAGAAAGGCTCTGAAAGCATGCGTCCGTGACTGAAATGCGACCTCTGGTGCACAGTATCATGTGAACTCCAAAATGAGACAATTGCACGTGAGGTTATTAATTAGCAAATAATATTAATATTCCGAGCGTTAGGGCTGGGTATCGAGTTCGATACTTTTTAAGCACCGACCAAATTGTCTCCATACTATCGAGTATCGAAAAAATTATTTTCGTTCGGTACCAAATTTCGATACCCAAGGGTATAATCTTGTCAACGTCAGTGAGCTAGAAAACCTGCGGCATCCCTTAACATATGCCCGGATCAAATGCTGGTGATTAGCCTGAATCAGCCTGCTGCGAGGCTGTCTTGAAAATCAATAGTTTACGGCAGTATTACGCCCACTCGCCCAGAGCTTGTCAAATGTGAGGCTGTAATGCGTACACTACACTTTAAAGCATATCATGAAATCAACGCAAACAATGTTTAAGTGATCAAAAGTATGGCTACATTATGCAAAGATTGGCGGCAACAGCGTGCGATGCAATATCTGTAAAAAAGTTATCGCGACCAAGACTGGCAACACGTCTAATATGATAATGTGGCCGTTTAAGCGAAGAAAATTAAAAGAAGAGACATCAAACGCGGGATGAACACTTTATGAATCGATCGCTTTATTTTCCTCCTCGACACACACGCTTAAAGGGGAAACACACCCCGTCACTTTCCGCTCTCTTAAAGGGTAAAAACAAGCACAACTCGTGGATGCTGTCACATGTATAAATATATGCGCCACAATAAAACACCTCGCAGTACACGGAATTAATTTACGAGCAGAAAGTTGCTCCGTGTTTGACTGCAAGAAGATCACGCCAGTGCAGTCATCATCAACATCATCATCCTCTGTATTTTCCTGACTTCAACAATGTGCCTAGCACAAGCGTCCTCCGTGACTGATGAGGATAACTGAGGATGGCTGGGGCTCCGAAATGTAAACAGACATACAATACTAAAATGCTTTAAGGTTAACAGTAAATGATGAAGTTTACATTAAACTTATCTTATTTAAATGTCCACCCTAATGTTGTTCCAAACCCATAAGATCTTTGTTTACCTTCAGAACACAAATAAAGATAATTTGGATTTAATCCAAGAGCTTTCTGATCCTCCCATAGATTTACTGAATATGCATTTTTCAATGTCCAGAAAGGAACCAAAAACATAGTCTAAATAAGTCCATGTGATAAAAGTGGTTCAATCATAATTATATGAAGCTGCAAGAATACTTCTGTGCGCAAAGTAAACAAAAATAATTTCAATAAATATTCAACGACGTGAGGATCAGAAAGCTCTTGGATTAAATCCAAAATATCTTCATTTGTAGATAATTAATGACAGAATTTCAATTTTTGGGTGAATTAAACCTTTAAGCAGCAGTAAGCCTCACAAATACTTAAAATTGATTGACTTAAAACTGCTTGAACTTTATTAAAACTGTTTGCACTAATATATTGTGTTAAATACACTTTGTTCATTTTGTGCTTTTGTTCTTTGTTTATTGGTCTTAGAGATAAGCCTGCTGTGAAAAGTGTCACAAACATCCTGAAAAAAATAAAACCAAAGTTTCTCTGAGATTGTGTTATGTCATCTTGTTAAAATATATTTCTTAAAATAAAAGTATCGAAAAAAGTATCGTTCGGAACCGGTATCGAATTCAGGGTATCGGTATCGAAAATTTTGGAACGATACCCAGCCCTACCGAGCGTAAACATTAGGTGAGCAGGGTACACTGTAACCACATGTCCTAACAACACTCTTCATGACGTGATACGCAGTGATACTGATTATAATTCAGATACATATTCATCTGCAAAGAGTTTCGATTTGATTAGTCTATAACAGGCGGATCTTTGCCCTCATGTTGTGCGTTTAAAACACATTAACACATGCCAATCCACTGATTATCCCTTACAAGAAACAAATATACAGATTGATATATTGACTGAGTATATTTTTAGCCTATCATTGAGTATATTTATTTAGTTGTGTAATTTTTTTTAATTGAAAAGTTTTTAATTTCAGTAAAATTTTTGACTAATACGAAAATGTTCATATATATTCACAATACAGTTTGTGGAGTAATAGTCTTTTAGTAAGGCAAGGCAAGTTTATTTATATAACACATTTCATACACAGTGGCGATTCAAAGTGCTTTACATAAACAGAAATAAAATTTGAAGTATAAGAAAATAAAAACATAATAAAAAAAACAGATTAAAATGTGTTAAAACAAATTATAAAAGAATGAAAAAGAAAAGAAAGACACAATAGTGCTATCTGTCGGACGTAGCGCAGTGCTCATTCAGTAAAGGCACAGCTAAACAGATGTGTTTTCAGTCTTGATTTGACTGTGCCTAATGTTGGAGCACATCTGATCATTTCTGGAAGCTGATTTTCAGCAGCGAGGGCGTAGTAGCTGAATGCAGATTCACCCTGCTTTGATTGAACTCTTGGAATTTCTAGTTTATATGACCCTAATGATCTGAGTGATCTATTAGTAGATATATTAGATGAGAGACTTGCTTAATTTACCAATTTAGTGGATCTAAATGGATTTGCATTGTGGGCATTAGATAAAAGGTACTACTTTTTAATTTATATATTAAGTTTTTAGTTATGATACTATCAAAATCATCAAATGTGAAATAAACAATGATATCTTGTGGACAAATTTAGTAGTAAGCGGGTTCAACAATAATTAATTAATTAGCTTCTTGATGTCTTCTTAAAAAGATGCACGTTCGAACTCTTTAGAAACGGCATAATTCATTTTTGAGCTATTTTCCGAAACTACAGGAGACGTGCGATTACTGGAGTCTGTTTAGAATGAAATCACAAAGCAGCAGCTTTATCAGAAGTCTCCACTGAGAGATATTCGATCTCATTTGTTTTAGTTTTTTCCCTTCCTCTGGGCAGTGCCAACACAAGGCTTATATTTTGTTGTAAAATGAGCGGCCGAATGTGCGTCTGTGCTGGTATTTCCATTGTGAGCCAGCAGAGCTATAAATAATGCAAGCTTGCACATACAGAGTATTTAGATGGCCTTCGAGGCAGTCAAACATTCACCGCATCCCTGGTGGTTATCAGAAAGAAAAAAAGCCTCGCGGGCTTCAGAGATCTTGTCTGGTATGTTTAGTAAATAAAACAGACACTTCCTGAATCATTTCCCTTCCAACTTTCCCAGAGGATAACGTGAAAAAGTACTCCCTCATGATAATTTGTTCCTGAAGTTGTCCAAGGGAAGTTTGGACATAGTTCAAAGTCACTCTGCCTTGTTACACAATAATCATTAAGAACATTTTGCGCATGTATTAATAAAATTTCCCTAGAGAAATTTGAGGGGTAATTAAGTAGACAGGTTTGATTCAGAGCCATTTCAACTCTCCGTGATTCAGAGGATACTTATCGTGTCGCTTTATTGTAGCAGAAACAATGGACTTGCCAAAAATTTATGTCATTATGCGTACATCTTTTCATGTCAACCCACAAAACCTTTGCTTTTTTTAATTACCCAACTGTTGTTGTGGCTCTCTTTCATTGAGTCATGTGTCCATAGCAATTTTTAAAAAAGATAAGTTTGAGACAAAAGACTTTAGACTTTGTACAGCATACTTCAGTCGTTTTTAGACATGCTTGTGGGCTTGCTAATAATAACATTATGTGATCGTTTTTACTGTAATATTTTAGACACCACAAATTAATTTGCTTAATGCAATGATGTTTTCATCAAATGTGTCCCAAATTGATTTAAATAAGGCAACGAAGCACTCAAAGATGGTGTCTGCATCCTTGTAGTTTGGTATTAATTTACTGTAATCTTTATTTCTATAGTAAATCCAATGTAAATTGTATCGAAGCAGCTTAACATTTAAGTTCTAGTAAATTGAAATGGTGTCAGTCCAGTTTTTAGAGTTGAAGTGCAGCTCGGTGTGGTTTAATTTTCAGTGCTGAAAGTCCAAACACTGAAGAGAAAATCCATCAATGCGCAGCTACACAAGTCCTAAACCAAGCAAGCCAGTGGCGACAGTGGTGAGGAACAAACTTCACCAATTGACGAAAGTGAAGGGAAACAACCTCGAGAGAAACTAGGCCCAGTCGGGAACAACCATTTCTCCTCTAGCCAAACTACTTGTGCAGAGCTGCAGTCTAGGTGTTGGAGGCTGAAAAACGCTGGACGTCCATCGTGGAGAAGCTGCAAGGTCACCAGCGATTGTTCAGGCTGCCCACGGAATTAATACGGAGACTCGTATCTCACTGGGGTCTATTAGGAATCAGTCTCAAGCTCTCCACTTCTCCATGTCCGCCACAGCATCTGCTCAGGATACGGCCTGGTCCAGGATTATGGAGACCTCTAGAAGTCCACTATGGTTGGCATCATCTCTTTGTATGTGTTGTCCTTGAGGTCCTCGATGGTTGGTATCATCTCTTCGCAGGTCTTGGATCCCATCAATGGTGCTGCACAATCTCCAGAGGACTCGGGGTGAGTATCCCCAGAAAATGGATAGTTATTAAATAGATAGTTGACCAAATTTAAATGACCTCACTATTTATTCTTCCTATTAAAGATCACTAAAGAAGATACTTTGAAAAATGTTGGTTGCTGATACATTTAGACTTCTATCGTATAGAAAATAAATACTTACTATGGAAGTCAGTAGCTGCGTCCCAATTTGCATGCGTATTATACTACGCCCTAAAAGTATGTGCTTTTTTTGTGAATAAATAGTACCAAATTTTGAGTGTGGCAAATAATAAAAAATAAAACACAAAAAATGTGAGCTGTCAATGTGTTTGTAGTTTGTTAACACTTTTAACCCACGTTTGTAAGTCTAATAAAATTCATGTCCAACATGCCATGTATTGTGGGCGATTTTAGTAGTTAGGCTGAATATTGGTAACTTGAGAATACTCATTTTGACATACTAGGATTTGGGACATACTAATCCTATTTTCGAATACTATTTAACACCAGTGGTATGCAATTTCGGACACAAAATATGGGTCCCAGTAACCAACATTTTTCAATATACGGTATGTATATATTCCAATAGATTAGATATTAATTAACAGCCATTTCTTTACCAAAGCCTCTCCACTTAACACTCGGTCTTGCTTATCGAAGTTTGTAGTTTGTTTTCACTTTTTACCCTTGTTTGTTGTTCTAATCAAATTTAAGTCCAACATACAATGTATTTTCGGTTGGAGTGCATAGAAATCTGCACTTTTAATTTCTTCCAAAAATAGCAGACCATCCTGTTAACTTTGGAATGCTCATTTTAAAATACTATAATTTGGGATATACTAACCCTATTTTCGAATATTATTTAGAATGAAAACTAGGCGAACTGGGACACAGAATGAAACCCAGCAACCATTATTTTTCAAAAAAAAAAGAAACCCAAATAGGTTTTGAATAAGTGAGTAAATGAAAATTAATTTTTGCGTGAACTATCCCTTTACAGTGAGAAACACTCCCGAAACTGAAAACTTTTTTTTTGTTCAAATGTAGCACATTAACCACTCATGATTTTCCTCATTATTGAATCATATTTCTGTGGAGACCATCACAGCATTGGCTCTGACTCCATCTGCGCTCCCCGAGGCTTTTGCTCCATGACTCAACCCTTGCCACAATCACCTCTCTCATCAAATATAGATGAGGAAAACAAGCCGGTGGTAAGTCTGAAACTCACAATCCATTTCACATGGCGAGTCTTCAAGGAGAAATGTTGCCGGAGAGACATTAGACAGCAACAAACGCACTGCCCAAATTGAAAGTCAGTGTCTGTTTGATGTATACAGTATGTGCGCTAGTCTCACTTTTGGGATGTGTCTTTAAAATGTACTAAGTGTGAGCAAAATATCAGATATGAGCCACAGAAAAATAAAACGGATGATCAAAACAGAGTGTATTTACACCTCAGCTTTCATCTGGCCCATGGGGGGTTTGATAAAAATAAGTTTATGAAGGCCAAAATTATTACATAAGATGCTCGTATACAAGTTGAAATTCTGTCAAAATTCTTTCTCAACATGTTCACATTTGTGGTATGTATGTTATGAAGCTTGACCACAGAGTATTGATCTTGAACTTCATATTGAACTTCCCTGTCAATGTCAGTTTTGAGCCGCTGACAGGAATTTTTAATAGAATTTCAGAAGCGGAGCCGGTTACCTTGTCTGGTTTATGATGTCTTTCCTTAAAGGGGTTACGAAATGGTAAATCAAAGTGCCCTTGAAATTTACACTAGAGGTACAATAAATCTACTGTACGTTTCATACCTCAAAGCTAGATTTTGTATTTGACTGGATTTCCAAGATTTAAAATCCACATTCATGGTTAAATGAAAATATGCTGCTTTACTTTGTCAGGTCATGAAGGTTCCATGTGAATTTTAAATTGAGTAGTAAGGCATTAAACCTTTAAACTAGTGTTTCTCAATCTCAGTCCCCCTCAAAGCCAAAAGGCGGCGGTATTATGCTATGTATCTATACGCCAAACGCGGAATTACCTATTTGCGCGAATAACTTGCATACAAGTCAATGCAAACCTGAAAACAAAGGTGGATCTCGGTCGAATGACGCGGGATGCGAGACCCGTTTGCTGCTGCAATTCACCTCAGTTGCATTTTCCGTGCTTGTTGTAAACCCAGCTGTGTTAGCCAGTCAGAAAGGAGAAAACAACGCACAAACTGAAGTCATGAGGCAAAAAAAATCCGATTGTAGTGTCCACAAAACCACGCTGTACCTGGAGTTTCGGAAAAATCTTCATCATGGCCGTAAGTTTTGGTTTCAGTCACCTGATACTGCATTTTAATGTGGATGAATATGGCCAAACTGTGTAGAAAATGGTTTTTAAAATATCAGTGTTCGTGTGGACCTTAATTGAACACAGCTGGTTTAGATAACCAGCGTGTTCTGATTGAAACGTCCCTACACAGTGTTCAATGTTTACTAGTCCCGTCGCCTTCGTTACTTTCTAAGCAGTAAGCACAATATTCTTTTATTTCACTCCAGAATGCTCATTTATTGACTTACAGAAATGTATTACTAGAAAACCATGAAGTTTGACATAATATACCTCCTCTGTAAATAAACACAATATCAATCCACTTGGCACATGCCAAAATCCCATTTCAATTGAACTTATGTGACCCTAGGTGAAAATCCAGCAAAGTCATTTTTTGTGATTCAATCAATCTGCACAGTGTAAAAAATATATAACCTTGATATCTTTAATATGGACTGAGTCCAGTGTTAATATTGATTTAATATTGACTGGTGTTTGGTTTGGTTTGGGAGGAGGCCTCGGGGAAGACCCAGGACATGCTGGAAGGACTATGGCTGCGTCTGAAACCGCCTACCATTCAGTAGGTACTGCATTTGAATTTAAGCGTACTGCTCTGGCGTTAGAAAAGTATGTTTTATACAGTATGAATGTGAAGTGTGAATGGAATTTGGATGTACTACATCAGCCATTTTGTCATGGTCACGTGACCTACCTGCGTCAGTTGCATCACTTCACTCCCATTCATGAATTCTATCCTGGGGCATCATGGGATAGTGCAGCGTGCATGGGATGCGCACTTCAGAATCTCGCCGGAAGTAGTAAGTCATCCGGGTACTTCTCGCTTACTGACTTTAGAATTCTGTAAATTCGGACATACTACTCTGCTCGCATACTGTTTTTAGCGTACTGTATAGTATGGAAGTATGCGGTTTTGGAACGCAGCCTAGGTCTCTCGGCTGGCCTGGGAACGCCTCGGGATCCCCCCTGAGGAGCTGGAGGAAGTGTCTGGGGAGAGGGAAGTCTGGGGTTCTCTCCTAAGACTGCTGCCCCCACGACCCGGCCCTGGAAAAGCGGTAGAAAATGAATGGTGTTTGGTGCAGACAACCTAAGAGTTTTAGAACAAAGTGTTAAAGGTATTCATCAGCCTTAGTTTAGGTAACCAGCAGCATATATATATATATATATATATATATATATATATATATATATATATAATTATCCATTTATTAATTTTCCACCGCTTTTCCGGGGCCAATCGGGGGAACAGCAGTCTTAGGAGAACCCCAGACACTTCCTCCAGCTCCTCAGGGGGGATCCCAAGGCGTTCACAGGCCAGCTGAGAGACATAGTCCCTCCAGCGTGTCCTGGGTCTTTCCCGAGGCCTCCTCCCGGTGGCACATGCCTGGAACACCTCTCTTGGTAGGCGTCCAGGAGGCATCCGAAACAGATTCCTGAGCCACCTCAGCTGACTTCTCTCGATGTGGAGGAGCAGCGGCTCTACTCCGAGCTCCTCCCGGGTGACAGAGTTCCTCACCCTATCCATAAGGGTGCGCCCTGACACCCTGCGAATGAAACTCATTTCGGCTACTTGTATCTGAGATCTTATTCTTTCGGTCATAACCCAAAGCTCATGAGCATAGGTGAAAATAGGATAATAGATTGACCAGTAAATTGCTGAAAGCTAAAGCTTTGCCTTTCAGCTCACAGACAGTTGTTGTCAAATTTCATTGGTGATTCCAAATATGAAATCTAATCTTAAACCTGGCAAACAGTTTGAGTAGGGTCTGTCTGTGGACTGTAAGACGGGGCGTAACATAAAGGGACGTAACTTGTCGTAGAAGCGTAACTTGAAATTGTGCAGACCCACATGTCAAACTGTTGTCGCTGTACCCATCACACTTATGAAAGTCTCCACCTACCACAACCCTAATCCCAACCATCATTTCAAAAAGAACAAGATGTGAATGTAATGGTTATGCTCATCCATCAAGCACAATCTCATAGAAAAACAACAGACAAGAAGCATAGGAATGGAAAATCCCAAGACACCATTAAGATATTTTACATTGAATTACTGAGAATTCTGGTTAAACTTCAATGGAGGGTCAGAATTTATTCAAATCTGATGAAAATGTTTTTCCTTTTTTATTATTATTGGTTTGGAACAACATGAGGGTGAGTCAGATTTAACAGAAATTTAATTTTGGGATGGACTGACCCTTTAATAATTCATGTCTGTCCATCAATCTTAATTATTGTCAACATGCTGCCAATTATTTTCTAAATATCTACAATTGAAAGCTATTGCAAAGCCAAGTGTTTTGTTCTCGGAGGCAATCACTGTGGTTGTATTGATTTTAATCTGACGGAGTCAAACATAAATGCCTCTATTACTGCAATGCTGATCATCTCCAGCATCAAAACACACACACATCCTGTGAAAATGGTGCAATTAAGTTTATTTTTATTTTTTTGTTGAGTTTACTAGTGAGCTCTTTTAAAGCAGCCTAACAGAATGTTATCTTGTCATTTGAAGCATTTTACTGCTTTCCATGCATCACTTTGACTTGAAACCAGTTGTGAATAAAAAAAATGCAACATGTTGAAAATCACTGGTGAAATGTGTCTGTTTCTACCATGGCATACAATATTAATAGTTTTTAAAAATAAATAGTTTTAAAATATATACTTTTAAAAAATATATATATTTTTTTTAGGGGCGACGCAGTGGGTAGCGCTGTCACCTCACAGCAAGAAGGTCGCTGGTTCGAGCCTCAGCTGGGTCAGTTGGCATTTCTGTGTGGAGTTTGCATGTTCTCCCTGCGATTGCGTGGATTTCCTCCGGGTGCTACGGTTTCCCCCACAAGTCCAATTACATGCTGTACAGGTGAATTGGGTAAGCTAAATTGTCCGTAGTGTATGTGTGTTTCCCAGTAATGGGTTGCAGCATTACTGCGTCAAACATCCGCTGCGTAAAACATATGCTGGATAAGTTGGCGGTTCAATCCCCTGTGGCAACCCCAGATTATTAAAGGGACTAAGCCGGAAAGAAAATTAATGAATAAATATATACTTTATTAGAATTTACTTCTAATTAGAGTTTACTTTTTAATTAGAGTTTACTTTTTATTAGAATTTACTTATACTTTAATTGGAATTTACACAGGCTCACCAAAATTGGACAATAGAAGATTGTAAAAACGTTGCCTTGTCTGATGAATCTTGATTTCTGCTGCGCCATTCAGATGGTAGGGTCAGAATTTGGCGTCAACAACACAAAAGCATGTATCCATCATGCCTTGTATCAACTGTTCAGTCTGGTGGTGTCGGTGTAATTGTGTGGGGGATATTTTCTTGGCACCTTTTGGGCCCATTAGTATCAATTGAGCATCATGTCAACGCTACAGCCTACCTGAGTATTGTTCATTCCTTTATGACAACGGTGCACCCATCTTCTGATGGCTACTTCCAGCAGTATAACGCACCATGTCATAAAGCACGAATCATCTCAGATTGGTTTCTTGAACATGACAATCAGTTCACAGTACTCAAATGGCCTCCACAGTCACCAGATCTCAATCCAATAGAGCACCTTTGGAATGTAGTGGAACGGGACATTCGCATCATGGATGTGCAGCCGACAAATCTGCAGCAACTGCGTGATGCTGTCATGTCAATATTGACCAAAATCTCTGAGGAATATTTCCAGTACCTTGTTGAATCGATGCCACAACAGATTAAGGCAGTTCTGAGGGCAAAAGGGGGTCCAACCCAGTACAAGTCAGGTGTACCTAACAAAATGACCAGGGGGGAAAACTGCTAAGGTCAATATTATTAGCACTTATTATTTTTCCAATTGGCTACAGAAGAGAGCACTGTTGTCCAGTCACTTGATTAATTAACATATCTTGCCTAGTTAACCTAATTAACTTAGTTAAATCTTTAAATTGGACTTTAGGTTGAGTCCTACTATCTTGCAAAATATCTAGTGAAATATTATGTACTGTTAACATGGCAAAGACAAAATTAATTGGTTAGAAATGAGTTATTAAACCATTATGTTTACAATTTTTTTCCCCATTAAAACAGCACATGGACGATATTTGAAAAAGAATTTCAATTTAAGCTTAGGGCCAATAATTTTGTCTTTAACTATATCTTTTGTTTATGAGAAATATGTTTATATATATATATATATATATATATATATATATATATATATATATATAAACCCTCTCACAAATATATATCTCAGTTTATTTCTCAATTACAATTGTTCTTGTTAGTATTGTATATATCTCACAATATCATGTTATAAATGTGCAATAGCATCATGACACCTCACTATTTAATCTAAACCATGAGAAAACCTATAAAAGATTATGCTACAGTTCTGAGCAAAAATCAGAAACATGAGGTTTAAACTCAAGGGGAAAAAAAGCAGAAAACATCTTACAGTTATGACTTCTTTTAAAACGGGTCCAAAATCATAAGATAGTGTTTCCTAGAAGTCCATTGTTGTTATATATGGTGGCTTTTTTCCCACCATAAAATTGCCTATTGATAAAATACAGAATAAAAAATATCTAAATTACGGAAGTCCTGAAGGGCCATGAATTAAAATATTTTTTCTCTCTTGTTATGTCGTGATCTCAACATAGCAAAAAGTTATGTCTGATCACGACTTAATTTTCTTGTGATCTCGATATAACCAAAAGTTCTGCTTATTCTGACTTCCGTAAGCAAACGCCTACAAAACATCATGGACGAACGCATTCGCTTTTATTTTAACCAGGGACTGAGTCAAACTGAGATAGTTCTATGCCTTTCAGTGATAGACAATTTCTATATCAGTCTGACACTTGAGAAGGAGGCTTTCGGCTCTCCGCCTTCATAGTCGAAGATATAGCGACCCTGAGAGTATCGTCAGTTTCATTGCCAGTCAGCTTGAAGTACCGGGACGTCTGCATGGTTATAGAATGATGCTAGAAAGTTGCCGTTTAAAGGGTTTGCGGCTGACCAGAGAAATGGTAAGAGATGTGCAGTTATGTTTGAGAATAAGCAGAACTTTTTGTTAAGTCGAGATCATGAGAAAACGAGTTATGTCGAGATCACGAGATAATTAAGTTGTGAACACGACATAACAAGAGAGAAAAAATATTTTAATGCATGGCCTCTTAGGACTTTCATACTAAATAACATTAGCGAATATGTTAAAAAAGAGCTTAGAAATACATGCAGGCTGAAATAGCTTTCATATTAAAAAGGGAAAGCTCTATAAAATCACTGTATTGCTCACATGTCCTTGTCTGCTTCTGTCAGCGAGGTTGACAGATCAGTCGGTGACCAGATCTTTACTTCACTGTTACGGTGATTTTTCACCGGGAACGCTGCTAGGAATAAAGAGCTTGTAATTCAGTCTGGGATTTCATAGCAACTTCAAATGCATTGAGTCCTGTCAGAGTGGCGATCCTTTTGGGACGAACACAAGCGCTATACTGACACATAATACGGCAAAGTGCCGTGTACCGATTTCCCCACGGTCGGCAATGTCTGAAGCTTTCCTTTGAGAGATTTCTGTGTGCACATATCTGGAAAATGTGCTGCAATCTCCAGAAAGATTACAGAGGGATTTATTTCAGGGATGCTCGACAAGGTCAGAGTTTGTATGTCATAAAATTGATCTGGCACAAATGCCATAAACGCGTTCATTATGCTTCATTTCGTGAATTAAATATACATTAAACAGCATATGGAATAGCTCACCAAAAAGGAATCACCTCATAATTTACTCAGCCTCAAGCCATCCTCAGTGTATATGACTTTTTCTTTCAAACACAGAGTAGTTTTAGATTTTATCCTAGCTCTCCCATGCTGTATAATGGTGTTGGATAGTGGCTTTTATTTTGAAGCTTTCAAAAGTGCATAAATCAGTCGTCTAAGGGGCCGTTCACACAGGTTTTCCTTTCCAATGCGTTGCTTTACCATTGTTTTTCAATGAAATATGCTTAACGGGCATGTGTCTTTTGAAGCGCCACACATGTGAGCGCCAAAAATCTTCAACTTTCGCACACATTGCTGCTCATCACTGTCAGTTCCACAGCAGTAGACCAATCAGAAGAGCTCGAAGGTGGGGGAATCAGTGCAAGTTTCTGTTTACCCGCTTGTTAAGTGTGACCTCAAGCAAAACGGCTTCCAGGTCCAAGCGCTCTATCAAGCTGTAATAGGGAGATTCAACATATCTTCACCTTGGAATTATAAGGTTCTATCTGCGTTACAAATGATTTGAGATCTCGAGCTTCAAAGATTTTGCATTCCATGTAACAGTTCTCTTTCCTACTCTAACATGAGAGAGACCCTAAATGTACTCTATGTAAATTATCAAAGTTTATAAAGTTATCAGTAAATTATCAAAATTATCCAATTATCAAAATTGGAGTAAAAAGCATTTTCCACTTGGAATTATAAGGTTCTATCTGGCAGATCATTCATTGAAGCATTACTTTTCAGGAAATATAATAATAAAATCTATAATTTGTTGTTGTAACAATTTGTTTATGCTTGAGAAAGTTACAGTTTCGCTTTATATAACATTTATTTAATGTTTTAGGATTAATATTTATTTTTCTTGTTCAAATTAAGCATACAAAGCTGTGCTAAATAATGTGCTATGAAATAATGTAATAAATAATGTAAATGATGTTAATTTTATCTAATATGTTAATATTTACAGAATTTAAGGCTTAATATTAAATTTAAAGACTTTAAAAGAAAACAGACAACAAGCAAATGAGCATATTAAACTCTGAAAATCTTTCACTGACTATAT
>CAIGQQ010001014.1:881440-893520 GCA_903798035.1 Danio albolineatus
TATATATATATATATATATATATATATATATAAAATCAGCAACTGAAGAATGAGAAGCTCTAATGTAGCCATGGCAGAAATAAGTTTTGGTGTGGCGCCGTGCCATGGAAGAATGAATGTAGCTGAACTCATGCTGTAACTGGTGGGTGCTGGCATCGGAGTTGGGAATCCAAGCACAGTTTTATTTAGAAATAATCAGCCAGCCAGGCAGGCAAGGCTCAACCACAGTTATGTGCAGGAAATCCAGAAAGCGTAGTTGAGAAACAGGCCAATAGTCAATACAGGTAGTAGGGAGGATAAACTCAGAACAAGGCTAGGAACAGGAAAAACTAAACAAGGCTAGGATCAGGAAACATGGAAAGGAAATGCTTGGAAAAGTTACAGGTTAACAAACAAACAGCAAGACTCAGCAATGTGTGTGTGAGTGAGATGTGCATATACTGTATGTAGTCCAGGCAGCTGTGTGTGTGTGTCCAAATGAATGTCAGCTGTGGCAAGAGTGATTGGTGCCAAGCATTCTGGTAGTTGTAGTTCTCATGGTGGCTGATGTGTAGTTCCCCAGCGATCAGCAGAGGCTTAGATCGCTTGTGATCAAGACACATACTGCTGATTTGGGACAATTACATTTTTTTTAATGCTATTGTTTAATTTATTGATAATTTGTCTTGCATATTTTTCCTTAACATAAACTCAACAAATAAGGGTTCTTTACTGGAATTGGTGGTTCCATAAAGAGCCTTTAAACTTCAAAAAAGGCCCTTTATAAGTATAAAAGTTCTTTAAAAGTATAAAAGAGGACACAGTGGCGCGGTGGGTGGCACGATCGCCACACAGCAAGAAGCTCACTGGTTCAAATCCCAGCTTGGTCAGTTGGCATTTCTGTATGGAGTTTGCATGTTCTCCCCGTGTTCACGTGGGTTTCCTCCGGGTGCTCCGGTTTCCCCTACAGTCAAAGGGCATGTGTTATAGGAATTGAATAAGCTAAATTGGCCATAGAGTATGTATGTGAAAGTTTATATGGATGTTTCCCAGTACTAGGTTGGAGCATGGAAGGGCATCTGCTGCGTAAAACATATGCTGGATAAGTTGGCGGTTCATTCTGCTGTGGCGACCCTTGATGAATAAATGGACTGAGTCAAAGAAAAATGAACGAATGAATGAATGAATTTTTTTTAGCGCTGCTTGTAGGAACTGTTCATTTAAATCTTTGTTTGGAAACAAGAAATATTCATCACTGTGAAAAAACCTCTGTTGCAATCTTTGTTTTCAAGACCGAACATGCGATTTGTGCCTCTAATGTTTTGTAAACCGCGTTCATTTAAATTGCCTGTTGAAAACAATCCAATATGACTGTATTAATGGTGCCGCAACAAAAGCAATATCAATGCGTGTTCTCTTTCTACACAGTAAACACAACTCCATTTAGCCTTTTTCAAAGATCTATGGTAAGTCTGAACTCTCCAGACATTAATGCACGCACAAGCTCTTTGCGCTAAATCATTTTGCTGTGGAATGTATGATTCCAGCTGAGCCATTTTGTCCAGTCGACTAGTCGGAGCTGATCCAACAGGAGAAATGTCATCGTGATCAGCGAGAAGAGCTGATGAATGATTCCCCGGGGGAGGCGTTTTAATGCCCCGTCAATGCTCCATCTTAATTATTAATCATGTATGTGTGTTTAGTTTGCATTATCACGCAGGCTGCGGTATGAATGATGGAAAGTTTAGCCTCTGATCAATCACTGAAATGTTAGAGGGCCGCTCAAGCGGAAGGGATCAATCCATTGTTAAGTGTGGGCTTTTTTTTTCTTCAGTTCACTGCAGATTGAAGATTTAAAAAATGCAAAAGCTGAGCGAAATTCCTCCGAGCCCTGACAATGAATCATTCAGCAAATCCGTCGGTGTCAGAATTTAAGGATGGTGGTTCTCCCCCTTAGGCGAGCTCATGTTTCTCACCCTTTCCGTGAGGGAGATCCCATCACCGAGCCTCCCAATCTTCATTTAAACTTGTTGTCGCTGCTTGTTTATGGCAAACAACTGCTCTTCACGGCTATGTTAACGGTGCGTTAAAGGGGCTGTTTGCTCTACAAAATACTAAAATGCTAACTATTCTATACCCAAAGCACACTCTTAAATAGACCCAAATCTGTGTGATGCCACAATACAACCATTTTAAGTTCACAATATAATATATCAGTGATCAAAGAACTATTTTATGAAACCTATTCGCGTGGGTTTCCTCCGGGTGTTCCAGTTTCCTTCACAGTCCAAAGACATGCACTATAGGTGAATTGGGTTAACAAAATTGGTTGTAGTGTGTACTGGTTGTAGTATGAGTGTGTGTATGGGTGTTTCCCAGTACTGGGTTGCAGCTGGAATGGCATCCACTGCATCAAACAAATGCTGGAATTCAGTGCACAAGAAGTGCAGAACAAAAAAATTGACAATAAAATAACATAACATTAAGTTTAATAAATAAAACTGTGGTAAAATTGTCTTTAAAACAGACAACATAAAATAAATTAAGATGAACTAACCTTAACTCTAATTAAAAACATACTGTACACAGTAGTACTCATGCTTGATAAACAAAACTGTAATAAATTGTCTTAAAAACAGACAACATGAACAAATAAAGATGAACTAACCTTAATTCCAGCCATAACAATAAATAAAAACTAACGTAAATCAAAACCACCTATTCAGTTCTCCTGCTCTGATTAGTCATCTCTGATTGGTTAACATATTAAAATCATGCGCACAAGAACGCATTCTGAAAAAAAATCTAAATAAATTGATAGATAAAAATTGCAGCCTTACGTGGTTTAGAAATTTCATATGCTTAAATCACTTTTTTTTTTTTTTTTTTGCGATTAATTGCACAGCCCTAGCACCCGCACTTTCTCTGCAAGTGACGTCATTCAAATAAACCGGAAATAACCGGAAACTTTTTTTCGCGTTGCCAGTGACGACGTTGTCAAATAGTTCTAAATATTAATTATTGCCTCGGGGATTTTCCCCCCTCAGGGACAATCTTAAGTTAAATTAATTAAGGACTTTCATGCAAGCAGGCACAGGTGCTTTGTAAATGGCGTTACTTGCAGAGGAAGCGCGGTTGCCTGAGAGTGCAAGCTTGAAAGTGCAAGTGCAAGTCTCTGTTGGATTTTTCTGCCATAGAATGAATGCTTACAAATTGTGAATATTATTATTTGTTATCTTATCTCAGTTTTTCCGTAACTAATAGTCTCGTTTCATTTGAGTTTTTCCCTTATTGTAATCTTTCTTTTATGTCAAAGTGTTTTTTGACCAATATTTTTCATTATTAAAATTAATGTTATAAAAGGAGAAACATTTTTGGTTCAGTTGTGCTGTTTTCTGAACAACAGCTGTTCAGTTTGACCACCACCACCATCAAGTGCTATATGTCTTACTGATATCAAAAGTGCCAATTTCATTTTTTATGTGGATATGTTGCAATACAAAACAGAACACCTCTCATTCTTTGTTTTTTTTTGGCACACATCTGCTCTCCCCTTTCTTAACTGTTGTGTTATTAGTTTAAAATTGTACTAAAATATCATTATGTTCCACACTAAAAATCTGTCTGACCATCGTCATCAAACACTTTATTATTGATATCACTTTTCATCCTTCTATGTGTCATGTAAATGTGCACCTGCCTGGCTTTGTTTTCAACACACATCTGCTCGTTTTCCCATAACTGCTGTGTTAAATACACATTTAAAGTTGTCAGTTTTTGCTAACTGTCACATAGCAGAATCTTTATTCTGTTTTCCACAGAACAACCATCACCAAAGAAGAATTTATGTTACTGATCACTCAGAAATGTCCTAAAGAAAATCATATTATTTATTCACTGTCACATATACATCATACCAGACCCCAGTAAGACAATCTTTACTCCATTTTGCCACCACAATCACATTCTTAAAGAGCTATAGTCATGAATTATGTATTATTTTTTTATTTATTATTAATTTTATTTTATTATTTATTATTAATTTTATTGCCAATGCGACAACAGTCTAACTTAAAGGGATGTTTTGCACACACAATAAGAAGTGTACTCACCATTTACTCACAAATATTTGACTCATTTTTCTGATGAACTGAAAAGAAGGTATTTTGAAGAATGTTGGTAACTGGGAGCATTGGACTTCTGTAGTTCAGTGGCTACCTGGGGGGCTGCAGTTCTTTGAAGGCCACCTTCATTTCTAAATGAGCCCCTTTTTAAAGAAGCCTTTTCAAAGTACGCTCAGGTGTCATTAATATCTTGCAATTGAAACATTAAAATGTAAAGTAAAAATATAGAGTTGAAGTCTGTAATGGTCCCTGTTTTGTTCAATTTCTATGTTTTTATTCGTCACGGCCGGTCGTTTGAGTTTTAATTGCCATAGTTATTTAATGTCCATATCACTTTGCTAAAGGTGCAGTATGTAAGTTTGACACCCAGTGGTTGAACTAGGTATTGCACTCTTGGTTCAAATCGCATGCAAGCGCAGGTTGTCAGATTGACGACATCAACAAGAGTGTGCCTGACTATCGAGCTTAAAGGCTCATTTAAGAGTGATTTAAGTCGTGTTCTAAATAAAAGCAACGGCACATGATGGAAGGAATATTCTCTATATTAAAATAAGTTTTTGTCGTAACCAACACCTGAAATTGATATGTTAGAAATGGCTTCTATTTCTCACAGCTGAACAACAGAAAACAATGACAATGATCACCTCAGGTACACCTTATGAGTCAGGGTTCTGCCACTCCAGTCTTGTAAATTCTTGTTTTGGTGGCGGAGTCCAGACACTAGCTCTGTCTTGTCCTGTTTATGGTGCTCTGCTTGAGTTTTCTCGGGTCGAGCACTTCTCTTCTGTGATTGTGTTTCTGTATGGGTGCCGTCATTGGCACGCTCAGCCTATGCACGCTCCCGCTTGATGCTTGATGTTTGTTCTAATGGCATTGCGCTGTTTCATTCTCAGCGTCTCAGTCTAGTTGGTTTCGGTTTTGGATGGCGCATGTGCGTTACATATGTGTGAGCGCACCGTAAGGTGTTATCATTTTATCGTGTGCCCGTGTCTTGCGTTTGTCTATAACACGTGGCCCGTTGTCTGTTTTCTTGTCCCGTTTTACGTGAGCACATGGCTTGTGGTGTTTTCTTGTGTCATGTGCTCTATTGTCTAATCCCACCCTCCTTGTTAATCGATTATTAGTTTATCTTGTTCACCTGTCTGTTAGTTAATTATTTCTGCTTATATTCTCCTCATGTCTGCTGTCCTGTGCCAGTTTGTCGTCGATGATACCCCCTGTCCTGTTGTGTTCTCCAGTCCTGATCCTTGCCAGCCAGTCCAGTTTAGTTTGTTTTTGATTGTTTATTTGTTTTGTTAATGTTTTCCCCCTCGGGTTGTTTATTTTGCCTTTTTATTTTATTTTAGTATTAATAAAACCCTTAATTTTCTGCATCTGAGTCCTCGCTCCTTTTCCCCACCCACAAACCCTGACATTGTGCTTTATTCTGTGTTAAATGCTAATAAGGTGAGTTTAAATGCCATTTTACATGACATTTATTGCCATGCTAATGAAAGCAGGAGCAGATAGTTCACCTCAGATCTTGAAAATAACTTTAGAACTGTGACTCAGTGATTCAGCATGTACATTTAAAATGTTTAAAAGGATTAATATGTATTAATTAGGATATAAAACTTACCATTTCATTGGAGTGCAGTGAGTGCAATATTTTGTGCTTCTGAATGGCTGTATTTAAATTTCTGTCGTGTTGTGTCTGGTGCAAAGAGCCAAATTTCTTATCCCGTCATGTAGCATGTTGTTAATACACAGGGTTACAATGTAACCTGCTCACCTAATGTTTTTGTTTATATTATTTATATTGTTTGCTTCTTAATAACCACCTCGTGAGGAACTCTGAATCTGCGTCTCATTTCAGAGGCTGCTACTGTCCACCGGAGGTTGCTGTTTGTTGGTTGATTTGTTTTAATCATTGTATTTAACAATTCAGTGATCCATTCAGGAACAACAGCAGCTTTATCCAGATATTTATGCGCATTTCACTACCATAGGTGAAGAATGGTATGTGGTACATGAAGGCTGTATAAATTAAAAAAAGTATGCAAAAAGTAGCCTACCGAGTATGACAGCATGCAAACGGAATAAATTCACTTTACATTCACACCACAGACATTGTTTTAAAAAAACAATGCAGCCATACGTAGCTCTGGCTACATAACTTGCGCTCTCCAGAAATGTATACGTCGGTAAGTTTTCATTATGAGCCTGTGTTGGTCTAGGCTTCCAAAAAAAACTATAAATCTATAAATTTTAATAAATTATATGATGTTCATTCAAAAAAACATAGCATATTTACAAATTGAGGTCCATAATGTGGTTAAACCTTGATTCCTTAAGCGTTTACATTAGAGTGTTGATGTAAAGAGAGATTTCTGTGCATTATTGTGAAGTAAACATGCGTGTTCTTTTCCCGTTATTCTAATCTGCTTGCTCTTGTCGTTTGTTTCGCTGCATACTGGCACTTTAATCCAAAAATTCATCCTCGTTCACGTACTTAATGACAGCAGATGAGGATAAAGGATGAAGTATGAAATGCACAAACCAGTAACCTTTCAAATATGAGACTGGGACAGTGATTTGGACTGTCTGTATTTATTTATGTTCATTTCTAGATACTGAAATTTCCTTCAAGCTTCAGAATGTAAGTTTTATGCCGACTGACTATGAGTAATGTCAGATTTATTCTGTAATATTGTTGATGCGTGGGAAACTTTTAACACTATTAAAAGTTTAAAACTGAATGGCATGGGTCAGGAGAGGTTATAAACTCTCACTATGCATTCAGATGAAGATTAATTCAGGCATGAATTGCTTGGTTTTGATAGGAGCATTTACACAAATGAAAGCTCATCACGCATCTTTTCTGTTCAAGTGAACTTTACTGGGGAATCAAACTGATAAAATCCTAATTTTCTGTTTGCTGAGTTGGCATTGAAGCTCACTGTTCAGTTCACTGAGTCGTAGGATTATTATTATTATTATTATTATTATTATTTGAGCTGTTGATGATTTTGCTTGTGGTAGATGACAGTAGTTATATGATATTTATTTATTTGTTCATGGGGCATAATAAGGAAAGTGAATGTGTATTTGTACTATTATTTTTGAAATGGTGACATAAATGGTAACTCAGCCAAAAATAAATATTCTGATCATTCTCATGTTGTTCCAAACATGTGCTTCTTTCTTCTATAAAACAGGAAGAACATTTGGATCCAAACTAAAACTTTTTATTTTATTTCATCAATTTTAAAAACACAAACAAACAAACATTAAAATTAAACTAACCAATTTAGGAGCCATTATAAGTAATATATTATAAAATTATATGTGTATAGTACACATACTGTAAACCTGCATACATACGTGCATACTGTACATGTATACATGTGTGTGTATATATTCACGTTTGAATGGTTCTTCTGTGATGACTCAGTAATCAAAATAAATGAATTTATTTATTTTAAAGTTCTACATGCATAATAGTATGTTTGTTAATAACAGCTGTTTGTTTACTGTGCTGAAAGGCTGTAATGCCATCTTGATATATTTTATCACTGTTACCATGTTTACCATAAACCAAATTAGATTAATCAATGCTTTAAGTAATTAATTTGATTAATAATTGTATGTAAATAGATTACAAAATGTATTGCATTTAAACTTGTAATGACCATGGTTCTTAGTCCTGTAGTTGTATTAATTAGTACTTGGATACATTTACAGTATTGACCATTTATTGAAACTCCTAAACAGTTTGTAATATTATAGTTTTTTTTAATGTTCTGAATTTGAAAAAAAAAAAATGAAAACGGGTTTGAAAAGGCACAAAAGTGAAGAAATTGACAATTTTCAGTTTTTTTGCATGAAACTTGTTTTATTTTATTTGTTTATTTAGTTTAGTAATAAAATGTGAAATAGTTTTGCTTTTTTTAAAAATTATTTTTGATGTTTTACAGAGCATAAAATCACACCTCGCGTAATTTTTATTCTTATCAAATTTTATTTTCAAGGATGTATTTATCTTTTAATCACATCCATTATCAATCCACCCTGATGGATGAGTTATAACAGTTCTCCTTTGTTTGTCTATTAGGTTCAATAGGCGACCAGTATCTGAAACTAGATCAACAGCATGCTCAATATGCAATTGTTTATTAGATAAGGAGTTAAATTCTGCGATTTCTCACCAAGAGGTCTGTGTGATGCCATCAACTCATTTCCATGTCCCCTCCTCTTCAATATCAGTCAGACCAGGGGTTTTCAAACTTTTTAATCTCGGGGACCCCCAAATATGATGATTCCTTGCGGGGGACCCCTTTGCCGGTCCAAACACAACTCCTGATGTTTGAAATAGTCAGTTGATTTCTCTGCCTCATTGGGATGTTTCTGCTGTAGATGGTGCTTGAGCTTGGATGGTTTCATGCATTCGTTGGAGAGAATCTCTTTACAAAGAACACATTGGGGTCTATCGACTCCCTGCTTTACCATGCAGGTAAACCAAACGCAATGTAAGATTTGTCATATTTTCTGTTTTTTGCCTTCGCATTCGCCAAGTCAGATTTGCATGAACTGCTTGCGGGAGCGGGATTCTTTAAAAATCTTTCTATCATCTGTCCTGCACTTACAGCTGCTAATTGCTCCATGCAACTATGCAAAACTTTAAAGAACGCAAAGGATTTTGGGATAAGCGCATTACAATTAAGTATCCCCTTATTTAAATCGTAAAATTAAATGTATATATATAGATTTGGTCATTAATAATTTTAGGATCGGAAAAACAAATCTCATAAATCATTTTTGTTTCTGCCAAGTTTTTCGTGGACCCCCTAGCGCCCTCTTGCGGCCCACCTGCGGTCCACGGACCCCAGTTTGAAAACCCCTGAGTCAGACCAATCCAGACCAAAATATTACCAGAAATCTTGTTAACCATCTCCTACAGTGGAATGAATCAGACATGCATAGTTTCATATCTTCTTCATTGCTGAACAATCAAACGCAAGGTGTCGGCCTTTGCTATTGATAGATTGCATTTAAAAAATAAAATAAATCCTCACTCACTTGTTCCTTTCTGTTGTTTATGATCACCAGATCTGCTCCTCTGACTTTACAGTCTTTTCTACTGTCATTCCAGATCTTTTCCTCAGTGGACTTGAAGTAAAAACAGGATTGATAGTAAACCCATCCATCTGTAGACACAAAGAGGTTGTCTGGAGTCAGCGAAATATTATTGGCAATAAAAAATTGTAATTCTTGTATACGTCCACAGTAGCTTTGGAATCCAACTGTTTGGCCAGGCTGTGCATTAGAGCTAATATTATTGTAAATAATAATCAGTTTCTTACACGGACTGATCATTTTGCTTCACAAGACTGCGGTGTGTCATCTGGTTTAAGCTAGTCTCTAAACCTGATCTTAGCTGACTTTTAGAGGGGTTTTGCCCACTACATCAGCTAAAACCAGATATATAGCCGCTTGTCCAGTTTAGCAAGATTAAGCTTATACGTCCAGTTTAAATAACCCAAAACCAGCAAAGTAAACCAGGGTGAGCTAAAACCAACTGGTGTGCTGGTCTTGGATGGTTTAAGATAGAACCAGCTAAAACGTGGTAAAACCGGCCTGATGAGCTTAGGCTCATGTTGGCTCTTTTTTTTTTACAGCATGGCATAGATTCCTATTCTCTACATTGTCAAAAAAAAAAGCCACACAATTACTTCATGTTGTCCCAACTCAAATCAGTTAAGTTAACCTCCACTTAAAGTCCACTTAAATTTCCAAAAACAATTAAGGGTGCTTTCACACTAGCACTTTTGGTCCGGATCCGGGTTTGTTTGATGTCAAAGTACAAAGTTTAGCTAGTGTGAGCGTGTCTTCTGAACTCGGGTGTGCACCTGTGAACCATACCTGAGTCCGCCTAAAAGAGGTGGTCTGGGTTACGGTTCACGCAAACTCTGGTTCAGTTTACTTCTGGTATAAATGCAATCGTACCAAATAGTGGAAGTGAACCGTCAACAGTACAACAAACTATAGTTTTTATAATGTTAATTCGTGTGTATGTGTGTGTGTGAGAGAGAGTCTGTGTATCACGTACTGTACCTTGCTGACAAGTGGGACTTAGCCAGGGCAAGCACAGTGATAATGTCTGCTTGTCTCCTCCAAAAACAGCTTCTGCAGACATCGTGTGATGTTCTGAACGTGTATAATAATTTGCGGCAGATAGTCACGAGTTGCTTTCTGTATGTCCAAAACCAAAAGGTTCAGTAAAAGCGAAACGACCGATGCGCGGAGTGCGGACATCTTTCCATTTTGGCGATTTGCTTTCGTGTCCTTCACCTGGCAACAGCCGTACACAAAATAGCGGCTTGATGACGCAAGCGTACCGTGGTTCAGAAGGAAAAAAGACAGTGTGAACACAAACCTACCGAGAAGGAGGCAAGGGGAGACAATCAAACTTGGGTACGGTCCAGGCAATTGAACCAAGTGTGAAAGCACCCTAAGTTGTCCCCCAAAAAACTCAAGAATTTTTGATTCCGGTCATTTTTTAAATAAGCAGTTTGAAAAAACAGCAACAATTTTTTTTTTGAGTGTGTTTTTATCCTCAAAATTCATAATGTATTCTGTTAAATATTTTGGTCTTATTATTACCCATATTTGACAGCTCATTTTTCTCCTTGGTCAACTGGTCCATTTGTTTAATGAGCTCAGTGTTATTAAAGGCTAATCCTTCTTTCTCCTTTATCAATCGAATGCTCTTGGACCGTAGCCAGTCCCTCTTTTTAGTGAGGTCGGTGATGTTAGCTAGTTGCTCGTCTCTTCTGTCCAGTTTGTGCTGTTTGTATTCTTCTGTTGACTTCAGTTTTGGTGCTGTATGTCCACATGAACACAAATCAGGACCAAACACACTGAAGCTACTCTGTAGTTTCCGATCTTCACAGAATCACTTCCTGTAGATGAAGATAAATTAATTACTTGAAAGTGCAGCAAATATGTGCGTTAAAATGAAGTTAGTCTCAGTACCTGAGTGTTGAGGGGTTTGGTGTCTCTTGGTGTTTTCTGTGCTGGCATCAGGAATGTTTATAGGATCTACATTAGCATAAATATTCATCTCTTGTATATGTTCTCGTGTCCCAGGATTGCAAAATTGCTATTAAAAAAAGATATATTAATCTGCCGTTGGGTGAGACTATTAGAAGTCAAGTAAATTGCACCACTTTAAACTTCTGCTTTTGATCATTTTATTTTAAAGGGCACCACCATGGTCAAACACGTTAAATCCTTTTAAGAAGCTGACATGTGAATTTGACATGCAAACCATTTGTAGGATTACTAAATGAACAGCCAATGTCTCTTAAAGTGTGTAAAATCACGTTATTTACACAGATATGCAGCCTGATCTCGCGAGGAAACTTAACTATTTTACCTTTTATCAGTTTAGTTGCTAATTCAAATACGAGTTCAGTCGTACAAAATGTACGATTTTTAAATCTGTACCAAACCCCACCCCTTAGCCCAACTGTCATTGGGGGATGAGGAAATCATACTAAAGTGTTTGAATAATAACGTCCAAATTCATACGCATTTACCACTAAATCAAAAAGTTACGGATCGGCATGAGATGATGTTGAAATTTAAGACACAGTTCCCTTAATTTAATTCAGCCTCTGCGTTTAGAACTGAATACTTTATTTACCCAATTTGATGATGTTTCCGCAAATGCTTAAATTCTAATCTTAAATATTTGTCAAAGCATTTTTAAAAGTCATGCTTATATACGTATTTAAAAGGATTTCAGTATGAAATGTTAATTAATTGCTTTGATCTTGTATCTTTAGAAATCAATTTTCAACCTCACAATCACATCATCATCATCATAACATCTTCTTTATTACAATTGATAATGTTGTTAATGTTGATAATGTTGATAATGTTATTGTTCTATTTTCTGTTCTGTTCAGATGTTATGATGATGATGATGATGAT
>CAIGQQ010001014.1:899934-910650 GCA_903798035.1 Danio albolineatus
ATATATATATATATATATATATATATATATATATATATATATATATGGTGACGTGCTCAATACTTGATACAAAATATAATTTCTTAGGCTACATTATAAGCTTCATTGCGCTATGACAAACAAAGCTACATTAACTGGCATTAACTACATTCGGCATGAAAGCATTTCATTTTCATTTCAAGATTTTCACATTGCCTTATTTAAGCCTGTTTGTGTAAATGTAACAGTCTTTTTAAAACATACCTTTTGAGATATAAAGTAAACTTCAAGTACACATTCAGTATAATAACAGTAAATCATGCCGACCTTAAATCTTTTTAATCCACAACTATGCAATGTCAGAATAACATAATAAGGATGGAGAGAAGCGATCTCTTTAGTTGTTCATGTTAAAAAAATACTCTCTTTCCAAATCCAGCTGTATAATATTTTGGTGCATGTTCATCCGTCACCTGCCCTGCAGATGCGAGATTCAAACATGGACAGCTTTCGTGACACGCAATCATCCACATCACCGCTTGACGTCCATTTTTAAAATCAAGGTCTGAAACCAAACCAGTCGAGAACCACTGATGTCATAAATGATACATTTGTTGTGGACAGCGGGGAAAATGTCATTCTGAATTCTCTTTTCATAACAGTGGCGAGGTTTCACTTCAGTGGGACTGGGTTTGACACAAACAAACGGCATGTTGCATCAGATACGACTGATGGAACAACTACCAGACGATCTCTTAGGGGTTTAAATGGGGGAGCATGCATAATATACCTGGTATTTTTAAACTGGAAAATGATTTTCTGGGCTGTCAAAACCCGCTGATCCTGATTCAGTAACATCAGAGGCTGAGGGGCAGGATGATGTCGTTTTTCAAAACCGCTACTAATTATAATTAATCGTTCCCATTATAATCAACGACTCGGTCTACTCTTCAAGATCCCATTGTGTTGCTTCACGTTAGGATTCATTCAAGCTGGACACTGTTTTCTGTAACATTAATCACTTTATTTCTAGTTTTCTGATAGTATGTTTTTATTTTTACATAAATAGCTGCTTGAACTGCCAGCTTTATTTATTTTAATGTGTATTTAAATGGAGTGTTACATTTCAGGCCAGCACGTAATAATTGTGCTAATTGGAATTAATATGGTGTTGTTGTTATTAGCCAGTTAAGAGTATGAATTACATTTATTCAAAAGCAAATAAAAAATAGCATAATGCATGCAATGACTTGATTTACATTGACACCATCATTTACATTGTTTTAAAATGGTGTCCAGACTGGCATTATAATGGGTTTCAGAATAATGATCTCCAGGGCTTTACATTAACTTTTTTGATCACCAGCCACTGTGGCTAGTAGATTTTCAACATTACTAGCCACTCGCCATTTTCACTAGCCACACTTTTGTTGTTGGGAAAATATATTTTATATGTGTAAATTTGATTACTTGATTTAGATTTTGTGTTATGTCCACATCCCTCCTCATTCATTTCACTGTTCTGTTTGTTGTGTATGAACATGCTTAATGTGCAGGAGCAAATGGGTGTGTCGCATTGCAATTAGTTTTTATTTCACATGACTTTCCAGGATTAAAGAATAAAGGATTTACCAAATTTATCTCTGACCAGACCAAAAATAAATAATTATTTCTTTGCCAAATACTTTTACATTTTTAAATGAATCTTTTTAATTCAGCCTAATTTTCTTAAAAAAATTGACATTTAAAAATATTTATTGCTGTGTATCTAAAATATGCACAGTAATCTGTCCTGGCTAAAGCTCCCAGATCACAGTACACATCATTGGGTAGTTAATCTCACATTTAAAGCAATGTTACTATAAAAAATAAAATAAAAATAAAAATAATTAAATTATAATAACAAAAATAACTGAGCAAAAGAAAGCATGTAAAAAACATACCGTGAGTGATAATGAAATAATCAGGCGCACACGGTTAATTTTAGGCCTGTTAACAATCTGTTCAAAGAATAAGTAAAACGAAAGCAGTGACCGCTGCTTACAAAAGGATAAATAATGTTAAAAGGTGTTAATGTAAAGCCCTGATGATCTCCATCCACACCATACAGCCTAAAATGCATGATACACAAGCAATCACACTCACTGAGATTGCATGTGTTTTGATGGATTTCCTACCTGCAGTCCACCAGTTGTGTAATGGTCATATGACTGGGGTCGAGAAGGCCAATCAGTGAGCAGTTGTGAATAGCCATTCATAACCACCATTTTCAAAAGTTTGCATTTCCAACCATGAAACAGTGAAAATGGTACACCAGTGTTTTCAAACTCAAATGTTGTTGTTGTTGTTGTTTTTTATTTTATTTTATTTTTTTAGCATTTTCTAAATATTCTGTTTTTGTAGTTGAACACGTTGTTTGAATGTAGTTTGGATGCCAGGTGTAACAGGTGTCAAAACATAAAGTGAAGTGAGTTACCGATACTCGAAATTGGTCCTCTGCTTCTGACTTGAGTGTGTCTGTGTCAAAAGTCAGAGCAAACACACAGTCAGCATATACTGGCAATTAATGCTGCCTTTTGGTTACGAGTCGAACTCCCTAACCATTAGGCCACAACTGCCCCTATATGCTTTTTAAAATGAAAATGCATTAGTGTAAACATTACCTTTTAACATGCCTCTTTACGAATCTAATTTCTAGATTCATTCATTCATTCATTTACTTTTCGGCTTAGTCCCTTTATTAATCTGGGGTCGCCACAGCAGATACCCTTCCAGCTGCAAGCCATCAATGGGAAACATCCATACACACTCATTCACACACATACACTACCACGTCTTTGGACTTGCGAAGGAAACCAGAAACCCATGCAAACATGGGAAGAACATGCAAACTCCACACAGAAATGCTAATTGACCTAGCCGAGGGTCGAACCAGCGACCTTCTTGCTGTGAGGCGATTGCGCAACCGACTCTGCCACGTGACGCCTAATTTCTAGATTAGAATTTTAAATTGTTGTCAGTGCCAATCGCCTGATGATCTGCATGCAGACATGTAGTGAAACTATGGGGGTTCAGAGTTTGAATCTCGGCTTGTGAACTTTTCCTGATCAGCCACTCACCCACCACCCCTCCTCTCTCCCTCCCTCCAACTTCGGAATGGTACATACCATGGTATGATTCTCTAATCGGCAGGTTGGGCTCCGGGGCTCTGCTTTTGTCTAATTAATCTCTGGATTATGTCTTCTGTTCAGTTTGTTGTGGCCTGATATCTGTGTAAAAACACTGCAGAACTGATTTCAAATAGAAAGATCTGTTTTTCATGACTAATGCTGCAAGGCTGCTTTTATAATATAGTGTATGCTATAATCAGGACTTGATTAGAGTGCTGAATTGCAGGGCTTTAGTGCAAACATTCATATTGTTTTGATCAGAGGCTTTTAAACTTTAAAAATGTAACCATACACTCTTAGAAACGGTGATGATTAGCACTATAAGTTGCTATTTGACTCGTAATCTTAGTGGAAACACTTTGGCACTTATATCTTTAAAGACGGTGCTATGTAGCACCTTAAACCACCCCAACAAACAACTAAACAACCATTACTAGGGCTATGTAGCACTTAGTTCCCCTATGATTATGAGCCAAAGAACCACTTAGCGGTCTAAATAGCATCTCAACTACCACAGAGAACCACTCAAGATTATTTTTTTTGTGTGTGTGTAGATTGCAATAAGCTGCTTTCACACACACCTTAGAAGAATCTAACTAAGGATCTGACAAACTTTTGTGTGTGTTGATTCAAATAAGCAACTATTAATTTGTTTTAGTTTCATTTATTTATATTTATTTATTCTTCAGTAATTTTATTTAATCATATGATCATTAGTCATTTATATAATAATTTGTATATTTTTTTAAAAATGTTTTTAGCGTAAGAAAATAAACAAAAACTTTAGCTAGAACAGAAAAAGTACAAAGGCCATTTCACGCTACACAAAATGTCGGACACAACATAATACAATATCATCAAGAAAGCATAAGAAAGAAAAAGTAATATAATAAATAATAATAATAATAATAATAAGAGAAAGAAAAAAAAAGAGTAGTGTGTAAGCTCCACAGCCTGACATACACCAAATCAGTCCAGCCTATAGAGAGTTACAAGTCAGCATCACTAATATAAAGCCTTACTGGATTGCAGATGCCAACCTATATCTCAATTCTTCCATGGGCAACACATAACCTAAACTCCTAAACCAGGTTTCAAAAACAGGCATGTAATCTGACTTCCGGTTTTGTAGAATTATTTTCTTTGCTAATATCATACAAGATACTGCCTGTGATTTGTATATTTGTCTACTAAACTACTAGAGTAATGTGTATATAATTATAATTTTATTTATTATTAGTTAATGATTTGATTTATTAGTAGTAGTAGTATTATTGATTTTATTATTTGACATTTGATTGTTTTTATGTTTTATTATTACTATTTTTCTATAATTATTGCTTAATCGTTTCATTTTTCCATATTGTTATAATCTTTTAATTGTGTGGATTCAAGCGACTCTTTTTTTCATGTGAAAGAGATCAGAGAATGTCTTCATTTCAAGGTCTGTATTGTTTCTGGACAATGTTGTGAAGCAGAAATTTTCCATTGTTGTTGCTTGTGCTGTAATAACACTTGTTGGATTTATCGTGAACAGACGAAGCCTGAGCATTGAATTGTACACAACTGATTATACCAATTCTAATTAATTATTTAATAAATTCTGCTTTTTCTTTATCAGCATTACTTTGTCTCCTGCTTCTGCTCCTCTCTGGCTTTCTCAGTCAACTCCTACAGTATATTGATAGGATACTGATATTCAGAATACTGGTTAACAGGTTTGGGTATTGGAAACTCTGCTGACATGTTGTCTAGATAGCTGGAGAAACTGACATTTCCTGACAAGATCTGGCATCCAGGGCTGGATCTTATTTATCTGGCGTGGAGAGGGGGATCTAGCAACCTATTTGGTAGTTGTCTCTGTATCAGGGCCTTTAGTGAATATTGTAAGCCCAATACACGTTGAACTCGCTACACTCAGAGATTGTGCAGCATTTACAGTAAAACAAACATTTTGTGTCTCATGGCTTCTAATTTCATCCAAACCATGACTGGGAAAGCTGACACTTTCGAGGAAACTATCCTTTCAAATGGCATGTGAACACCCCCATGTAAGTGTTGCATCATGTAAGAACTACAACAAATCAGTGATCAACAACAAATTTACTATTGTCATATATCATTATAAGTCATATGCTCAAATCTCGAACAATATAATTACATTAGACAGTATAATTACTGGAGACCGAATATTGCTTGTTGCTTGTTTTTTATATTTGAACTAGTGACCTGTGTCTCACTCCCAGTTCATCCACACAAGCTGTCAGAGGGTGTAAACTGCAGCTGTTGTTGTCAACACACTATAAACTCACACACAGAGAAATTGACATGCCACTCACGACTGGTGTGGGGAGACTCGGGCTTTCATCCAGCACTGTGCTGTCTGCTCAGCTGGCGACAATGGACAGCATAGATGTTTTATTTCCAAATAATTCAGCTATCAGAAAGAGAGACAAAAGTTACACGGCGCTTCCTTGCTGGCGTGTGATTTTAATGTAATGGAGATCAACTGAGTGAAGTAATCTGATCCTAAAATGCTTTTCAATGGCGAGTTTAATTTGTTTATTGCTAAAATATTAAGACCTTACATCACTATATGAGGAGTTTTTACAATACCAATGTACTGTACATCAATGTTTCCCTGCTCCTGAAAGCATTTCCAACCTCTTCCTAATCAAACACTCCTGAATCAACTCATCGGGACATTAAAAGAGACTCCAAAACCTGAAATGAATGGGTCAGAGAAGGGAGACATCTAAAATATGGACTGTTGGTGTGCCTCCAGGAACAGGGTTGGAAACACTGCTATAAATGACTACTTGTTTGTTTGCTGGAAAAGGTTTACTAGGCCATTGATAGTTGTTTCAAACACGTTTCTGAAAAAAAGAGGGAGAAAAGAATCCCTATCTTTAATTCAATCATAATAATATTCTTCTTGTCGATACAATAAGGATCAATCTATATTGGCATTCAGAAGGTGGTTTGGAGTTGTAGTCATAGAGATTTAACTTCTTTGTTCCCTACTTTGGGGAATGAAGGTTGCATATGTAACCAAGACATTGCTTTCAATCTTTCGCTACGCCTTACATTGTATGATGGATTAATCAGGGTCCCTATAGAAAACGCTACAGCTGCTGAGCAATGTATTGCGTTTTGGGCAAATACATGCTTCCAAGCATCTAACGTGAGTATATAAGGGCCAACAAATGCATAATCATTTACTGTCCCTAGAGGCTCTAGAATTACCAGTTTGGACATGTTTAGGGCAGTCGTTGTGAGTTTTTAGCTAAAGTTAGAGATGGGAAAACATTTCTGTCATAAACATAAGGGCCAGTCCTTATGTTTAAGATGGTTATCTGGTAGGGAAAACACATGTATACCCAGAGAGAAAATCATTGTAGAAGATGAACTTACCAGGGGGGTACCTTGCATTTGAGGCACCATTCCCCAATATGTGGGGTGACCAAGTGGGCATACAGCATATGTACTGGGCCAAGAACCTAACAGGTGTTGAGGGCTGTAGAGAACCCTCATCAGCTGGCGATTTTAGAAGCAGAGGGATAGTAAGTGCAGTAATCCTCAGGTGATTGAGCTCCCTTACAATTACCTGGTGCAACCGGGAGGAAACCTGCTCCACTCAGTGATTGTAGAATTCTGTGTAAGTGTCCGGTGTTGCCCAGCCGGTAGCTCTACAGATGTCTGCTAGAGAGGCACCATGCATTAGTGCCCAGGAAGAAGCAGCACTCTTTGTCAAGTGAGCTCTTACCCACAGGGGGCATGATTTACCTTGTGACTGGTACACAAAGGTAATGACATCCACTAGGGATCAGGCTAAAGGGCCAACGAATGTCTTGAGACAGCTAACATTCCTTGTGCAATCCACATTAATGCACAAAAAGCAAACAGGGCACATCAGTGCTGGGGGTGGGACTGGCTCCTCCAAAATGCAGCACTTGCAGGTTAACCACCTGGTCTTAAAATGGAGTGGTAGGAACCTTGGGAAAATACCCCTACCCCTCTCGAAAAGGGGACAGGGAACCCTCCCATGACCTTCTTGAAGACCTGCTGAGACAGGGGGAGCATGAAGGTTAGGACTTTGTACAGTCATCCTCGACCCTCGAACACAAACCAAAGAAATAATATATGATGAGGGAGAATCAAGGTATGGAGTTATGCGTCGATTATTTCAATGGCTGCAATTCCTATTGAAGGAGTAATTCAAAATGCACAGTTCTACAATTGGTCGTAACACACCAATCTTTTTGGGTATCATGAAATAAGGGTTGTGAAACCTGCTCTTTGTTTCTGGAGTGACCGATGCAATTGTCACATTAAGACTATTGTACTTCTGCGTCGAGTGATCGCTGTCACCCATGGCGCATACCTTGTGTGTAGCTGTGCATTTATACTTCTGCATTCTGTTTGTGTTGCTCCACAATAGCACTTTCAAAATGCTAGCTGGTAGTGCAGTTAATATGTTTCTGTGATCCTCTGTGTTGAGTTTCTCTGTGGGTGTTTTGTTTACATCGGAAATACCTGTAACCCTACCTTAGTGTACAAGTAGTTCAAACTCACTCATTCAGAGGTCGGAACTGGCAGACATGCAACAAATTGAATCATAAAGCAAACACAAAACAAAAGCCTCCATCTGTAGCTCCTCCATGGAAGTCGACACTTGTTAAACACTTGTGCCCATGGGACTAGCTTCTTTCCCGGGTCTCATTGCCCCACCCATGTTCGTCAGTGCTACCAAGCTGATCAATCACAGAGCTTGCGCTACACTCTGAGAGGTGCTCGTCAGAATCGGCTTCAGCCACGGTGAGTGGTAAGTGGCTGTACGAACATTGTGCCGGACCATCCACGTGCAATCGAGGCAGAAGTATAAATCAACCTTTAGCCAGGAGGACAGCAATCTCCTCATGCAAGACATGGCGGCTGTGGGAGCAGTCATAAAATACACTTCCCTGAACTTGTGAGGCCATCTGGTGAACTGAATCACATAGCCAAGTTGGATTGTTCAAATGAACTAACAAGACAGGCTGGGCAGAACTAAACAGGCTGGCAGAGCCCATGGAAGAGGCAACAACAGAAGATTTGCTGATGTACCTGTGGTCAGAACACCCAACCTGAGACGCATCACATGTCCCAGTCTAATCCTCAGATATTCCCACTCTCTAACAGCCCTGCTGTTAATAGAGAAGGATAAAACTTTTAACAGCACAAACTGTGAGAACATGTGCTACTTGCGAGCACTATATAAACCTTGCCCAGACATGTAACACAGCAATTGTGAGCATCATCCAGGGGAAAGAAACGAAACCCCCACCATGTCATCCAGGGGAAAGAAACGAAACTCCCACCATGCGCACTGACCATATTGCTCTCCTAGTGTGGAATTTTATTTTCTCTCGTGAGAATGAGTGGAAATTGCCCAGTGAAGTGCCAAGAGACAGAACACGACACTGCCACTGAATCACCTATCACCACTGAAGTTCTCAGCTACACTCAAAACCACAGATGTGGCTTGCTTTTGAAGCAGAAATCTGGAGAATGAGCTACGTACAGTGCCACTCACAGTAAATACCCATATGCAGTGGAGTGGTCCTGCATGCAGATTCCTCTCACCAATTTTAATAGACCCTTTTTCATAGAATTCAGAGTGGCTGGTCGATATCTTCAGTCATACAATTTAACATAGTGCTAAAAGACAATCAATTTTCAGTTCAAACCATTAAAAAGGCCCATTTTATATTATACAGTTCCTATATACTTGGTAGATTGTATGCGCCATTAGAAAGTGATTGACTGGAGAGTTCCAGAAACAGCATTTGACTAGACAAGTTCAGAAACATAAACAAACCAGAAACCAACCTGAATCTTTAGAGCTCTTGTTTGGATGTTTGTGACATGCTGTTTGAAACGGGACTCTAAAATCATCACACTGGAGAAATCATGTGCAGCGCAGCAGGTGTTTTCAGCCTCTTTCTGCTCTCAGTAAACAGGCCAGGGTGCCGTAGCTCATCCAAAAACACATTTCCATGAAGTGTTATACTCGGGCCAGTATGACACAGGCCAATTCTTGCAAAAAAGCTGGACTCAAAATTAAAGGTGTTGTAAATAGGCTGCCACCAAAACTCCATTATTTACATACATGACAAATACAGCACAAGCAACTACCTTGAACATTTTGCAGTTTATACACCTGAGAATTTTGATAAAGCAGAAACAGCGAAAGAAGTGCTTCTTCTATATTGTGTCATACATTTTAAGTATCAGGTGTATGACTGGATATGGTCCAGGTATGACACCCTTCCTTCATAATATGATAAAGAACATTAAACAATAGGACTGTATCAGTGATATCTGTTAGGAAAAAGGTTTGCTTCAGAAATCATTTGCAGCTGCTTTAATATACTATTGTTCTAGGTCTACATACATTTGATCTGCATGTAGTTTGACTGTTTTAAGGCACTCGTTTTGAACATAGATATGCACAATTTCTATGTAACGTCTTTTATGTTCCAATTGCATCATACAGTATATGCAAACATAGTGCCAAATACAGCAATTCCGTAGGCTGTTGTATCTGTTGATGCTTTCATGTGAACAAAAACTGTGTTGACAAATTTCACTGCTATAAACAAGTTTCAGACATAGAATAGCTCAACAAAAGGTATAGTCTCACGAGAGAACTGCAAGCTTTGGATGTTTATATCCTCTAAATGCAAATTTTATCGATCACACTAGCTTATAGATATCCTTAAGGCTGACATACTTGTACTAACATCTAAAAAAAGACTGTTTTGATTTCAAGGAGACTTTAAAAGGTGCATGTTATAGTTTACATGTATCCTTTGGGTCTCACTTTATATTAAGTGGCCTTAACTACTATGTACTTAGATCAAAATATAAATACAATGTACTTACTGTGTTTATAATGTATTTGAGAACACTTGTGGTGCTCTACAGGTGGGATACAGGTAAGTTAAGGGACAGGTTTGGTGGTATGGGCAGGTTTAAGAGTGGGTTAAAGGGTTAGGCATGGTCAACAGTGTAGTTATAAATTTAATTACAAAAGGTAATTACTGATGTAATTACATGCAGGTATTTAATCAAGCAGAAGTACAATGTAAAAACATGTATTTACACAATAAGTACATTATAACAAATGATTCATTTCAGTGTAAGTACATATTAGTTAGGGCCATTTTTTAGCAAAACAAGCCTTCCAAAGAGGAAAGATTGTAGGATTGGATGTAGGATAGCATGTTGGAATGTAGGATAGGATGTAGACTTGATTTTGACCTTGAGAAACTGATTGTATCTTTGTCATTTGACATTAGTTGATCTTATGTGAGTGGTTGTCCCATTTGTGCCAGAAGAGGGAGGAGGGGAAGTTATTTTAGTATTATTCAAAAAAGTTTTGGTTAAAACTTGAGAGGCTGATTCCTGAAAGACCTCAGTGATAGACGAGCCTCCGCGTTGACCTACTCACACCTGCAGCTTCTTTACAATAGGCGTCTGTAAAGTGGAGGCTGAGGCGAAGTTAGGATCCATATGCAAGGTT
>CAIGQQ010001014.1:910660-971275 GCA_903798035.1 Danio albolineatus
AAGACAGTGGTCGGGCGAGGGCTCCCTCTGCTGGCGTGGCGTTACAGCGTCCAGCATTCTCCAGCTTCCGGCGCCTAGACTGCAGCTATTGTTTGGCCAGAGGAGAAATAGTTGTGCCCAACTCAGTCTGATTTCTCTCGTTTTTTTTTTCCTTCCTCTTTCTTCACTTTCGTCAAGTTTTGTTCCTCGCCACTGGCTTGCTTCTTGACTTGTGGAGCTGCACGTCGATTGATTTGCTATTCAGTTCTGAACTGAACTAAGCTGAAATTCAACTCTGAAAACTGCACTGACACATTTATGTTAAGCTGCTTTGACAATCTACATTTTAAAAGTGCTATAGAAATAAAAATGAATTGAACAAATCTAAAAGTATAGTTGTCCAAATTTGTCCAGAAAACATAAAGGTTCCCTTACCATTGCATTTATCACAGAAGGGAACACTGTTTCCGTTGTATGTTCTGATCGTTACTTTCAAGGTGGGGTTAAAGAGAACACAGTGGCATTGACTGGTGAATAATGTAGATCCCAACAGCTACAAGGACTGTATGTTCAAGCAAATCCAGCACTCAGCAGAAATCTGAGGTCAGGCTCTTTCTACACCCTCTCTACTTTTAATGCATTAGTCTCAAGAGTTTTGAAAGTCAGAAAGAAGTATTGATATTAAAAAAAAAAACTATATGAATATTTCATCCTTTGGAAGCTTTGGAATTATGTAAATACTCTCTGGCCAAAACCCAGACATGCATAGGTCACGAGAATGAAATGGATAAGAGATAATGGAAAGTCATCCTTCTCTTTCCTAGTCAACATTCATTGACCTTTCTTTTCTCACCTAGGGTTATTCCCATATTGATCTTTCCAGATCACCCCAGATTAACAGCGGTTATCAACTCCCAGTGCTCAATACCATCTAAACTCCCTTTTTCCTCACTGTTTGTCTTCAGTCCTTAATATTTACCAGTGCTCAAATGGCCTTAACCCTCCTACCGACCCACATCAGCAGGAAAACCACAGGTCACCAGATTCTGCTCAATCTTGCCCAAAGATTAAAAGTCAATTCAATCTCTTGAGTTTCAGATGCCAGTTATTGTATTTGCTCAAGGAGTAAGTGGATTTGATGTGATCTCATTTGATAGAAAGGGGAGTCCTGCATCTCTTTTTATTTCGAGTGGGCAGCAGCTTGCCACAAACATAGAACAGTATTGCTTCAAGAACATATTTTGTAGTACAACATGTATACATTTGAAATCTAAAGATGTTTAATTAAATACACAACTGATTAATTAATCATGATAAAACTGTTAGCTCCATTCTGTAATACTTTATTCACGACTACAGGCCAATACACACCTCTCCAACAAACTGCATCTGACAGCAAAGACTTCAAACACTTCGGGTTTGGTTGTAATATTGTGTTACACCTGTTTTTGGTGCCGGTATACTTCAGAGAATATTTTTACTATTTTAAGAAGGGGAAAAATGGTTGACGTACTCAGCGCATAGTCTTAAAGAGTTGTCCTTATTCTCTTGATTAGTTATGAGTGTGTTTTTGGGTGTAATGTGCATTAAACCAGTGGTCCCCAACCTTTTTATCACTGCAGACCGGTCAGGGAATGACTCCACTGCATATTGGTATTAATTGTGAGTGGCACTGTGCGTACAGTAGCTCATTCTTCAGCAGACCGGTCAGCTCTTAAATTTTCTCCATAAATAAAACTTCAAAAGCACTGCGTGTTTGATTGTTCTGTGTTTGTCTGAAGTAATTAGTCTATGTGTATATTCCATACAAAGTATGAAGATTCTCGGTCAGTTCTTGTCACGTGATGTGCGCTTGTGGCATTCTGAAGGATGTTTTCAACTGGTTTTCACGCATCGTTCCCAATTTGTGCACACAAGCCACAAACCTCCATTGGAAATAGCGAACTTATGTGAATGGCCCCTAAAAGGCCGCCATCATTGCAGTCTCCAGCAGTCGATCTTTCTTGCACAGACATGCTGAATTCACCTGATTTGTTGGCAAATGGATTGCGGATCCATTTGTTGGCAGTTCATGGGTCCTTCACTTGAACCTTTTCCCCTATGCAAAGAAACTTTCCAAAGATGTCTGTTTCTTACTCGTTTTGCTAGCTTGTGGTTTAAATTTTGTTGCTCAAGATATAACTGAGAGAATAGGGTCCTTTTTAAACATCTGGAACAATTGATCCAATTGATTAAGTTTCGGTCGTGCCATAGCAGATTTTCTTTTTATATGACAGTCTATGTAAACAGAAAGACTGAATGCTTTACCATTGAGGACATGGATCTTCACATAGTGCAAGTGGTTTTAATTCTCATGTATAATCTCATTCTCAATAACCTTTTACATTATTTAATCCTTACATTTTGTAACATTTAAAGATGTTTGTGTGCTGCTACATATCCCTGTGTGTAATAAGCAACATGTATGAGGGTATATAGGTGACTGCACCTATATACACCATAATGACTCTTGCATTGAAGATCTATTTCCGTTCAAAATAGCAATGCACCTTTAAACTTGGGTGCCCAAAGGGGTGAAAATGCACTTGCTATTTTAGGGTGCTTTCACACTAGCACTTTTGGTCCGCACCCGGGTTCGTTTGACGTCATAGTACGGTACGTTTAGCTAGTGTGAACACGTCTTCTGAACTCGGGTGCGCACCCGTGAACCGTACCCGAGTCCGCCTGAAAGAGGTGGTCTGGGGTACGGTTCATGTGAACTCTGGTACGGTTCACTTGTAGTATGAATGCAATCGTACCAAAAGCCAGAAGTGAACTGTCAACAGTACAGCCAACTATAGTTTTTATAACGTTCATTCGTGTGTGTGTGTGTGTGTGTGTGTGTGTCTGTCTGAGTATCACGCACTGACAAGCGCGACTGAGACACAGTGATAATGCTTGTCTCCTCCAAAAACAGCTGGGACATCACGTGATGTTCTGAACGTGTATAATATGTTTGCGGCAGATAGACGCGAGCCGTTTTCTGTATGTTCTAAACCAAAAGGTTCAGTAAAAGCGAAACAACCGTGATGTGCGGACGTCTCTCCCTTTTGGCGCTTTGCTTTCGTTTCCGTCGCCTGGCAACAGACGTACACAAAACATCGGCTTGATGACGCAAACGTACCGGGGTTCAGAAGGAAAAAAGGCAGTGTGAACACAAACCAACCAAGCAGGTGGCAAGGGGGGACAATTGAACTTGGGTACGGTCCAGGCAATTGAACCAAGTGTGAAAGCACCCTTAAAAAGCATTATTTGCAGCGGTGAGTCAGAAGTAATGACGTCCATTAATGAACAGAACTATTCGGGAAGTTGGAAATATTAGTGAAGGTCGTGAGAGTAGGTCGAATTGCTCACAACCGTCATCATAGGTTCAGTGTTTTCATTCAAAGTAAATTATTGAATTAAATTGAAACTAGAAGAATTATTGTATGCATGTATGGTGGTGAGTGACGAGGAATATCTGCTGTTAACCTTTCCATGTGCCCAACGTTCTCTATAAAACCAGAAACATGCTGAATGTTTTCATGTAGGATGCATATAATGCATATGGCCACGTTTTAAATTAAATCAAATTAAATTGGAGCGACCAAGCTCGGTCGCGCTTGTCAGCACGTGATACTCAGACACACAACACACACAGTCCTTCTGAGTCGTGTAGTTATTTTTTAATTGCGTTACATTGTAATCGTATTAAAAGGAAACTACAAAAATGGCGGTGCATTTTCTTTCTTGAATGTCTTATGTCATGTCCATGAATGCATTCGTTTAATTAATATATTCGCAAGATTCGCTGTAATGTAATTGCATAGGCTGACATCGCGATTGCGATTGCGATACGATTAATCGTGCAGCACTAAATCCAAGTATACAGCTTTTCAAGAAAACTATTATCCATCTTTACAGCCATGTAATACAAGCCAGAAAAGAGGTGCTGGATCCTTCTTTTTCTTTTTTTTTTCTTTTTTTTGGCACGCCGAACTTCAAAGGTCAAGGTGAACGGATTCCTCTGAGAGCTGGTAGAGCCCCACAAACTGAGCATAGCTCTCTCTCTATTAGTGTTTCCTGAGTTTGCATTATGATTTTGATTTTGAAGCCTTTGTCTCCCCTGGAGCAACATGTACAGCCAATACTGAGCAAAACAAGACCATCAAAAGCTCAGATCAACTCTGTCACTCATACAGAATTCCTGATGGAAAGAGGTTCCAGTTCCTTCCTGAAAACTTACTGAAAACCTAATACTGAAATGACCAAGTGCAGCAAACCAAAAGTTAAGAAAACACTTATGTTTTGCTATAATTAAACCAATGGGAAGGGAAGAATCAACAGAAAGTGCAAATCTTGTTCTGTGTGAGAAGCACCTCTGCTCATGAAAAATATTTTCTTGTGATAGCATTTTGAAGAAATCGCTTCTTGCGTTCTTTGCTGTTGTTTCAATGTGTCTATTGTGTGGTGCTAAGAAGCTTGTTCAATGTTCTCTAAACATAGAAAACGTGATTTGAAGAGGAATACTGCTGTAAGATTAAAGCTATATTTAAAGGTAGCATATTATTTACCCTACACCTTACCCTTGTGAGGGAGCTGTAGGTGACGACATGGAAACAGTGTGAATTCCAAATGTTGGAGGTTTAATTAACAAACAGCAATTTACATGCAGAGTCGTAGGCATAAACAGGCAAATGTCGGTACAAATGATAAGGCAGTCCAAAACAAGTAAACAAAGCAGTGTCCAAAATCCAAGGTAGCAGTGGTCACAAGGCAGGCAAAGATCATAACTACAAGGCAAACACGATAGTAAAGGAAACGCTCGGTAAGGCAGTGGAACTGGCAATACTTCGCAAAGAGAAGGTCTACACAGTGTGTTTATATATGGTGGTAACAGGAAGTACCACCGAGGAAGTGCAGAGTCAATATACTGGAGGAAGCTTTCTTTTGTGGTGGGATGAATGAGACTGCCCAATTCGTTACAACCCTAAATCAGGACCACTTGTTTGTTTACACAAAGAAATCAATATGCTACATGTTAAATTAGTAAGTGTTAAAACCCATTAAAGGCAAAAACGAACGTGTCCATAACTCAAAGCTATACATCCCATTTTAACATCTCCACTATTATTTGACGGGTTTCTTGCGGATATGCTGTGACTGTGTTTTAGAACTTGGCCCATCACTGTAAAGTGTTTTTGTGAACCTTTGAGTAATGGAACTGCAGTGTGTAATTATGGCTAAATCTGTAGATTCTTGTGTCCGTCAGTAAATAAATGTAATTGCAACCTTTCATCTCACAATGTGAAGTTTATTTATAAACTAATTTCAAGAGGATCACGTGCTTATGATTGACCATGCCTGGTCCCACATTACACATGATTTACCAATCAGACGAATCCAAACATACATAAACAACCTGACTTCTTTACCTTAGTTATCTTCGCCTTGAAGAATCCCCCCTGCTTCTCTCTTCCTTTTCCCATAGGTTAATTCAGGACAGGGTGGCGAGGCAGCTCAGGGGTTAGCACTGTTGCCTCTCAGCAAGAAGGTCGATGGTTTAAGTCCCAGCTGGGCAAGTTATAGGGCTGCACCATTAATTGAAAAAAGGTCACGATCTCGACCCCCACATGATCTTAATTCAGCATTTCTACAATTCAGCCAATTATATTTTCAAGTTCGGGAGAAGCATAAATGTGGTTGCACAAGTCTTCACGTTGTTTAATATATGCTGTCAGCAATGTGGACACATCCAAATGGTGTTAAAAGTGTCACACGCTGTATTTATAAGGTATAATTCACCCAAAAATGTCATTTCTGTCTTAATGTAATGATGTATTTACAGCCACATATAAGCACGTGATCACACGTGAGCTGTTTGTTTACTACTGAAAGGACGTGCGTGTGCCCATGAATGACGTCTGTTTTAGCGAACAGAACCTGCATAGGCTGTGAATAACAGGTAAAAAAAAGTTGTAAATAATGTTCAATTTGTGGGCCGTGACATGAGCCGCACTTGCAAGTGAAAGTGAAACCAAAATCTCGCACGTCATTTAAATGTTCATATCACATTTTAGACTTATGATAACACAAGCATTTGATTTTTATTTTTCCTTCATAGTGAACAGAGTGTTGAGCATGAAAATAAATGTTTTACAGTGTCACTATACTGTAACTACTCTATCCTATATAATGTTGAACATAATGCGTTTGAATACATGAATAAATATAAGTGAATTGAATTACTAAATTGGCACAGTATATGCTTGTTTTTAGTATTGGGCATATGCTGGTATAGTTGGCGGTTCATTCCGCATAATAAACCATAATAATGAAAGATTAAGCAGAAGGGATGAATTCGGGGTAGCTCTCGAGACCTTCCTGAGCTCAGGCCCCATTTACACTAATCTGTTTTAGTTTTAAAAGCATAAGTTTTGCTTCTGGTAGGCCTTCCATCCACACTACTCCCGAGTTTTCGAGCCCTGAAAGCAGAGCATTTTGGCAACACTGAAGAAGCTGTTTTCGTTTGAAATCTCTGCTGCTCTGTGACTGTTAATAGGGAAACCGGAGGCATCTGAAAACGGAGGCAGGGCTGCACATCTGATTTGGGCTTTATATCAAAGTGCAGAAAGTTCAGTTTTGCATCCTTTTCTTAAGTTCAGACTTCGCAAGTTTGATATGGAAAACAAACTCCTGAGTACACGTCGGGTAAAAACTGTTTACTTTATAACGTCATTCGCATTACCCTACGTTGTTTCACTATCTTAAAAATAATATGAAAACATTATATATGGAACTGCCTATTTTCATTTTGATATTAACTTAACAGACACTAAAATGTTGTGGCATTGTGTAGCTACATATGAGCGTCATCTTCACTGTATGCATACTTATAACAAAATGGAGCCTATAACATAACTGCCTCCTTTCATTTTCTTTAAAAAATATGAAACATACCCTGTCTCCTTTGCTGAATATCAGTTTTAATAATTAGTAATGGCCATTATAAAAGTATAATGTACATTAAGTTTATACAATACAGGAAATAAAGGCAAGCAATCAGTCGAATGTGCCGAATCAGCGTACAAGGTTGCATAAATTCATATATTAATTTATCTTTGCGCTCAGCCAAAACATGTTACCTGAGAACAAGTAATAGATTCAAAAGATCATTAGATAGAGACAAGATCAATTAAATATCACGTGTAACAACTATATACGTTTAACAACTAGTGAGACAAAGTCCAACGGAAGATACTTGATGAACTGTCCGACCTTTACTGCTCTCTCACCTGGGACAGCATGCCAAACGAGCTTTATTATCAGTCATCAGCTAAAAAAAAAAAAAAGGTTATATATAGCGAAGTTGGTTATATGGATAGTGTCTTGTAACGTGAGAATAACTTTTTTTTTTTTTTTTTTTTAAGAGCTACTTTTCTGCATACACCCTTTTTCCCTCTTGAACGCGATTCCATCAAATCTATTCTGGCTGTAACTATAATCAAACGTAATTATGAATAATCCTTGAAATGTCCAGAGGTAATGATTGGCGTGGTGATGATGGCTTGCTTTTTTGTGTGCATGTTTCAGGTTTTTGTTGCCATTGAAAGCATTGGAGATAAATTTAGATAAGCATCCTATAATTTGCTGCACTTTACGTTTTCTCTTCTCCAATCAATGTTTTAAGTTGCATTGTTCTTATGATGATTATCAGAATGTTAAGAATGACACATTTTGCTGTTTCAATTCAGAAAGAATTATATTTTTATAACAATGTGACACATTGCTGACCTTCCACTTTAATTAAGGACCATAAATGACACAAAATGAACGAATGTGTTAAATGATTAAACTAAACAGTTTTTTAAACACGCCACTTTCATTATCTGATCAAGCAAGCATCAGTGACACTACAATCGGGTCTGTTGCTTTTCTATTACACAAATACATCTACAAGTAAATCATTACTAGGGCTGGGTATTGTTCCAAAATTTTCGATACGGATACCGATACCCTGAATTCGATACCGGTTCCGAACAATACTTTTTTCGATACTTTTATTTTAAGAAATATATTTTAACAAGATGACATAACACAATCTCAGAGAAACTTTGGTTTTATTTTTTTCAGGATGTTTGTGACACTTTTCACAGCAGGCTTATCTCTAAGACCAATAAACAAAGGAGCAAAAGCACAAAATGAACAAAGTGTAGTTAACACAATATATTAGTGCAAACAGTTTTAATAAAGTTCAAGCAGTTTTAAGTCAATCAATTTTAAGTATTTGTGAGGCTTACTGCTGCTTAAAGGTTTAGTTCACCCAAAAATTTTAATTCTGTCATTAATTATCTACAAATGAAGATATTTTGGATTTAATCCAAGAGCTTTCTGATCCTCCCATAGATAAATCATTGAATAAAGTTATTTTTGTTTACTTTGCGCACAGAAGTATTCTTGCAGCTTCATTTAATTATGATTGAACCACTTATATCACATGGACTTATTTAGACTGTTTTTGGTTCCTTTCTGGGCATTGAAAAATGCATATTCAGTAAATCTATGGGAGGATCAGAAAGCTCTTGGATTAAATCCAAATTATCTTTATTTGTGTTCTGAAGGTAAACAAAGATCTTATGGGTTTGGAACAACATTAGGGTAGACATTTAAATAAGATGATTTTAATGTAAACTTCATCATTTACTGTTAACCTCAAAGCATTTTAGTATTGTATATATTTTTACATTTCGGAGCCCCAGCCATCGCACAGTTATCCTCATTAGTCACGGAGGACGACGCTTGTGCTGGGCACATTGTTAGAGTCAGGAAAATACTTAGAGGATATGATGACTGCCCTGGCGTGATCTTCTTGCAGTCAAACACGGATCAACTTTCTGCTCGTAAATTAATTCCGTGTACTGCGAGGTGTTTTATTGTGGCGCATACATTTATACATGTGACAGCATTCACGAGTTGTGCTTGTTGTTCTCCCCTTTAAGAGAGCTGAAAGTGACGGGGTGTGTTTCCACTTTAAGAGTGTGTTTCCCCTTTAAGCGCGTGTGTCGAGGAGGAAAATAAAGATATCGGTTCATAAAGTTTTCATCCCGCGTTTGATGTCTCTTCTTTTAATTTTCTCCGCTTAAACGGCCACATTATCATATTAGACGTGTTGCCAGTTTTGGTCGCAATAACTTTTTTACAGATATTGCATCGCACGCTGTTGCCACCAATCTTTGCATAATGTAGCCATACTTTTGATCACTTAAACATTGTTTGCGTTAAATGTATGCTATGCCTTAAAGTGTAGTGTACGCATTACAGCCTCACATTTGACAAGCTCTGGGCGAGTGGGCGTAATACTGCCGTAAACTATTGATTTTCAAGATAGCCTCGCAGCAGGCTGATTCAAGCTCATCACCAGCATTTGATCCAGGCATATGTTAAGGGATGCCGCAGGTTTTCTAGCTCACTGTCGTTGACAAGATTATACCCTTGGGTATCGAAATTTGGTACTAAACGAAAATGATTTTTTCGATACTCGATAGTATCGAGACGATTCGGTCGGTGCTTATAAAGTATCGAGCTCGATACCCAGCCCTAATCATTACATTTTGTTTAATTGGAAGCACATCTCCGTCTGTTCGTTATGCTACTGAACCTAATGTTCTTGAGTATTACCTTGGGTGTAGTTCTAATTAATGTTTAAGGATACAAAAACTACTTCACCAGTCACACAAGGTACAAGGTTTGGTAATTATCAGTGATTACAATAAATCATCCAACAAAACTTCGGAATCACAGCAGCATTTATTAAACATCCTTGATCCAATCCCCCCTCCATCCTCTTGCTCTATGCAGTCTAGACCATAACTGCAAGCAAACAACCATAACTGCAGTCTCTATAGCTTTTTGAGCAGATGTGCATATGGCTGTGAGCATTATTCATAATTGATGATCATTATCGTTCACATTAAAAGTTGAAAATATGGCCTTATACTACCTCTGGAGTCAAAAAGTCCTCCAACTCAGGAACGGCACAGACAGATCGTTTGGCAACTAGTTAACTAAACCTAACAATTTTAAATAAATATATAAAGTGAATTAAATAAAACATATTAGAAAGAAAGTTCAACTCGACTGAATCACCAAACTTGAAGTAACATTAAAAATAAAAGCAGAAGATACAAAAAGACCATTAATAAAAATTACAAGAATGTCTCAATGATACTTGTATTACACGGATGTATATGAACCCTCACGGAATTTGCTTCAGATATTGTGTTATATCTATTCCAAAACAAACACCATCAACCCATAAAAATGCTTTGGATGGCAGAAGTTGTGAAAATGCATTCATTCATTCATTCATTTTCTTGTCGGCTTAGTCCCTTTTATTAATCCGGGGTCGCCACAGCGGAATCAACCGCCAACTTATCCAGCATTTTTTTTTTTTTTACGTAGCGGATGCCCTTCCAGCCACAACCCATCTCTGGGAAACATCCATACGCACACTCACACTCATACACTATGGACAATTTAGCCTACCCAATTCACCTATACCACATGTCTTTGGACTTGTGGAGGAAACCCACGCAACCACGGGGAGAACATGCAAACTCCACACAGAAATGCCAACTGACCCAGCCGGGACTCGAACCAGCGACCTTCTTGCTGTGAGGCGAACGTGCTACTCACTACGCCACCGTGGCGCCCTGAAAATGCATTTAAAAAAAAAAAAAAAATTCTAAATACTTAAACGGGTGATCCACTACGATATCATATTTTAAACTTTAGTTGGTGTGTAATGTAGCTGTGTGAACATAAACAACATCTCTGAATGTACTCTCAAAGTTCAATGCAGAGAGACATTAGCTTTTACAGAGTTAGCTTAGCAAAGCCTACAGCAAACGAATTTGGGGACTACAAAAAATACATCCAGTCTCGTGAGATCACAGGGGCTTCTGGTTACTTGCATTCACCTCACTCACACACCCCGCGCAGAGACAAATGCTTACAGTTTAGTTTTAATTATGTTCCAGAGAATTATTTTAAAAAATATATAGCTAGCATTTGACAAAGGACAACTTCAGAACCGCTCCCAGTTCAGTGCTGAAACTACTAAAAACTTTTCTAATTGACGAAGCTGTGGATTATGAGCCACAACATGTGAGTGTTTTTATTTGTTAAAATTGGTCAACTACAGCCACCGTTTTGCGTGGAAGTAAACAATGGGAAATGCTATTTGGCACTATTAACAATTTAGCTACAAATTCATATTTATCAGTCAAATTGTTGTAAACAGCCACAATCTTCAGCAGTGCTGCAGTGTCTCTAAGCGGACGCTTTCAGTACCTTCTACATCTCAAATACAGAAAAAACCTGAGAACGTTTTATTTATGCTTATTCCTACTATATGTGAAAGACACATGTCAGATTTTATTTTAGAGAACAAGCGTGAGGTTCAGTTGTGGTTCAGGCAGCTAACACTGCAAACAGCTACTCTGACTGACTGTTTACACAGCACAAGAGCGCACGCTTGAAGGGGTGTGACGTGGAGCCTGCAAATCACAGGACATTATGTTAGCTGAGCAATCAGAGCCTCTTGAGGGCGGGCCTTTCAGAGGAACTAGGAAATATGACATTCGTTTACATCTAAGCAGAGTTTCTGTATATAATCAAAGTAAGATATATGAAAAAGTAACGTGATTTTCTACAAGCATGAGCACACATTACATCTTATAAACACAACCAAGGCTTAAAAATACACTGTAGATCACCCCTTTGAATTATCCAGTACTTGGAAATACTATTTTTAAAACTATATTTACATCTGATATTCAGTAGCTTATGTTATGAAAATGTATTGTCTTTTCCCTTTAAAATGTAAAGCCTAAAGAACTAATATTCAGCTTGAGACTGTTTGGTTTGAGCAGCTTGAGACTGTTTGGTTTGAGCAGCACAGTGCATTGTCGCCTCACAGCAAGGTCACTGATTCAAGTCCCAGCTAGGTCAGGTGGCATTTCTGTATGGCCTTTGCATGTCCTCCTCGTGTTGATGTGGGTTTCCTCTGGGTGCTTCGGTTTCCCCCACAGTCCAAAGACATGCACTATACGTGAATTGGATGAACTAAATTGGCCATAGTGTTTGTGTGAATCAGTGTTTATAGGTGTTTCCCAGTACTGGTTTGCTTCCGGAAGGGCATCCGCTGCGATTAAGCCGAAGGAAAATTAATGATGAATGTTTGGTCTGTGATTGTGAATTTATACCTTCATTCATTCATTTTCTTTTCTGCTTAGTCCCTTTATTAGTCTGGGGTCGCCACAGCGTAATGAACCGCCAACTTATCCAGCATATGTTTTACGCAGCGGATGCCCTTCCAGCTGCAACCCATCTCTGGGAAACATCCCTACACACTCATTCACACTTATACACTACGGACAATTTAGTTCGCCCAATTCACTTGTACCGCCTGTCTTTGAACTTGTGGGTGAAACCGGAGCACCCAGAGGAAACCCACGCGACCACGGGGAGAACATGCAAACTCCACACAGTAATGCCAGCTGACCCAGCCGAGGCTCGAACCAACGACCTTCTTGCTGTGAGGCGAACGTGCTACTCACTATGCCATCGTGGCGCCTCACTAAAGAATATGAGTGCTAAATTATTTTGATCTTTCTCCTTAAGATTAAGCAATTTCTAAATTAAGCAGTTTAGTATTTACAACACAATTTCCCCTCGCTAAACTCAGAATTTTTCTGCAAATAAAATAGGTTAAGTTTAGGTATGGGATATGATATTTACAGCCAATATGCAAGTGTTAACAAGCAAAAAGTTAGGTGAGAATTAGCCCCCATTCTGACTGAATTAAACCGAACTGAACTTCGTTCAAATGTTTGTTGGTAATATTTCCGGAAGATGACCATGTCGCAGTTTAGCTAAATTAATTAATGCCCCCTCCAAACTCCTTTGCCAATTGCAATGCATTACAACACTTACAGCCACAGCTGCACTTCATTCTCGAAAAGTAAAGTTTGTCTGAAGTGATGCATACAAACTATGTAGTATACTACGACCAGGGATATAATCAGCCAGTGCTGCGACATTTTCTGTCTGGCAGTTTGTTTACTTGCGGGCGTTTCATTGGTATTTTCATTTATTCATTTTTATTTTCGGCTTATTCCTTTTATTGATCCGGGGTCGCCACAGTGGAATGAACCGCCAACTTATCCAGCATTTGTTTTACACAGCGGATGCCCTTCCAGCTGCAACCCATCTCTGAGAAACATCCATACATTCTAATTCACACTCATACACTATGGACAATTTTAGCTTACCCAATTCACCTATACCACATGTCTTTGGACTGTGGGGGAAACCGGAGCACCCAGGAACGCGAACACGGGGAGAACATGCAAACTCCACAAAGAAATGCCAACTGGCCCAGCCGAGGCAGCATTACCTACTGCGCCACCGTGTTGCCCATTCCATTGGCATTTTTCCACATGTTAATTCTGACCAATCGAAAAGCAGCTAAGAAAATATGTTCAATAACATCTGGCCAATGAGTGCTGTGGATTTTGTCACATGACTGCATTTTAGTTCTTTTCAACTGGTTCAGACCAAAGCAATCAGTGTGGTGTAAAAAGAACCCAAAACGGCAGAAAAATGCTATAACCTATTATATTTGTTGCCCTTTGTCTGGAACAAATGAACCGAACCACAGATGCGAAAGCACCCATTTTTGAAATGTATCTTTTTGTAAAAGATATTTTATGTATGATATATTTTTGTTCGAAAATAAACTAAATCAAATCAAATCAACCCTTAAACTAAACTGAACTGAATCCATTTTAATGTAACTGGAACTACAGCAGTCTATTACTACCTTTCTCCCCTGATCTACAATCTGACATACTCTTATGGCTTTTTATTCACTTTTTTTTCTGTGTTATGCTGGTTCGACACAATACACATTGTAGATATCAAAACTAAGGATGAATTGAATTGATTACAAGTGTTACTATTTGTTCTTCTACAAATGAATAACAGTTCTCACTGCTTCACCCTTGACATTACAAAGCATCATATTACCCCTTTGTAACATCATTTAACTAATTATTTTAATTTTTTTATTTTTTTATTGTCCATTTAATCATGCTCTCTGACCCATTCCCGATTCAATAAGGGATTTTTCCATCACAGCAATTCAGGCTTGAAATAACACATTTGTGTTTTTGCAAGTCAGCATAGGCAGTCAGCTTGCTGGCTGCTTTTCCATCTTCGTGTGCTCCAATCCATTAAAATAAATATGGAAACATTGTGCATTTACATTTATTCATTTACCAGACACCTTTATTCAAAGCAACCTGGAAATGAGAACAATAGAACGAACCAGAACAACAAAAGAGAAAAGTGCAAAGACAAGTCAAAGTTTAATGAACGTATGTTAGACGTTTTTTGGAGTATATGTAAGAGGTTTTTATAATATGCAAATAGGAAAATTGCCAGTGATAAATCAGTGGCTAAGCTAAAAGAAAGCAAGGAATATATATAGGGGTGCCACCAGGCCCGGATTAAGAATGCAGAGCCCCCTGGGCCAAATGTCTGACCGCACCCCTATAAAAAAGATTCATATATAAGTTTAAATAAAGTTTGTCTATAATGTATTGCCCACATTTTTTAAATAAATGATATACAATGCATATATTTCCAGTCTACAAAGATTTTACATATGTTTAAAGCATGCTTTGGAAAAAAATACTAATAAAACTAGTGAAAAATCATGGATTTTAATATACTTGTTCAAGTTCATTGAAGCAGTACTAAAATATATATATTCAAGGGTATTTTTAATGTATAGCTTGTAAAAACTTATAATGCATATGATTTGGATAGGGTGCCACGGTGGCGGAGTGAGTAGCACGTTCGCCTCACAGCAAGAAGGTCGCTGGTTCGAGCCCCGGCTGGGTCAGTTGGCATTTCTGTGTGGAGTTTGCATGTTCTCCCCTTGGTCGCGTGGGATTCCACCGGGTGCTCCGGTTTCCCCCACAAGTCCAAAGACATGTGGTATAGGTGAATTGGGTAAGCTAAATTGTCTGTAGTGAATGAGTGTGTATGATGTTTCCTAGAAATGGGTTGCAACTGGAAGGGCATCTGCTGCGTAAAACATATGCTGGATAAGTTGGCGGTTCATTCCTCTGTGGCAGAACTAATTAAGGGACTAAGCCGAAAAGAAAATGAATGAATGAATATAAATATTTGTACTTCAAAACAATGATTGATTAACCAGTCCTCTGGGTCATAATCCACTGCATGCATATTTGAAACTAGAGGATGTCGATTTCATTTCTGCTGTGGCCTTGCTGCTGCTGCTGACAGGTGGGTGTTCTTTGCGAGCTGATTGAACTTTTCTCAGTGCTGTTCATCATTAACTCTGTAACAACTCTGTAATCTCCGTGGAGTGTTAGATGCAGTACAAACACACACAGATGGACAGAACAGCTGTGTGCTCTACATGTATACCCTCAGTAAGCCTACCATCTCATTTGCACCTAATGACTTGCAGATTAGGGTGTACAGTGGACTAGTCAGAACTAAAGAGTGTAAAAACCCTTTACAGTGTTCTCCATTAGATAAAGCAGATCTGCGCTGTTTCCCAAAAGCGTTTCCTTAAGCCTAAGTAGATGGTAAAAATGATCGTTTGACTGATCCTAATGTTATAGCCTGTTTTCCAAAATCCTCACAGCAAGAAGGTCACTGGTTTGAGTTCCGACTGGACCAGTTGGCAGTTCTGTGTGGAGTTTGCATGTTCGTGTGGGTTTCCTAGCGGTCCTCTGGTTTCCCTCACAGTTTAAGGACATGCGCTATAGGTGAATTAGGTGAAAGGGTACCCACAAAGTGGTACAGTACGGTTCGGTACGCTTTTAGATGGTGTAAATGGTCATAAAAGCGTACTGTACAGAATCATACCATAACGTATCACTCTGTGGAAACGGGCCACAATATTATAATTTTAACAAAGTTGTTACACTTCAATAATATTATCACTTGTAATATTATATAACGTTCAACAGTTTTCATTCAATTATCAAATGAATTATATGCAACAGGCAAAGCAAAGTGTTTTTGTCTTCATTAAAAAGGCACAGAGCATTATTATTCCTTTAGATAAGTGGTGGAAGTTAAAAGAAAGGCAGCTTTTGATTTTGGCACTTTCTCTCTTCAGTTTTGAGCTTAGAGCTTTATTTTATCTTCAGCCCCCCTGTCATGTTGTGGTGTGATCTCTGAACGGGACCTCCTGCTCCACACTACCCAGAATTCACCTGTGATGGAGCCTTTCGCCCCAGGCTTGAGTCAGAAGTCATTGGAAGAACTGTTTCTCTCAGAGGAGCTCAGAGCTGCAGTGTTTCAGCCAATGGATCTCTGAATCAGTCACAGGAGCCGCTGCTGGCTGGAAAGTAAACTGAGGATTGAGGAGATTGAGGTACTGAGATTGTCAAATGTTTCTGTCTCCAGCATTTGGATGAGTGTGCTGACCTTGTCTGCCAGATAGCTTCAACTCATTCGATTTTAGATAAGATTATATCAGCAGAGATGCACTGTAAAATACGGAAGTCCTAATAGGCCATGCATTCAAATATTTTTAGTATTAATATTACTATTATTAATATTAATATTTTTGTATGATAACATTTAAAACTAAGTCATGGTTTGAGGGCGAGTAAATAATGGGGTAATTGTCACTTTTTGGTGAATTACTCCTTTAAGTAAAGTAACTAATTGCTTGTTACCATGGAAGTTCTTAGAGGCCCTGTGTTATCTTTCTTGTTTTCTCGTTATTCATTTTTGACACGATTCCTGTAAAGGGCCATGAAACCCCCTCTTTCTGTGCCGGGTGTATGATAGGGTTGTATTGGCCCTGACAGCATAGCAGGGAAAAACATGCAGCAAACCCGTGGATCATGGAAACAAACATATACGACCCCATGATGTGCGCGGACGCGATCTCAACCAGTCATTGGGTCTAACGGCTTGGCAGGTCTACTTTGCCTTCGGAAAGCACAGGCTCTCATGAATAATTAAGAAACAGGGTCTTCCTATAGGATAAGAACTCATCTATGAATAAACTGTAACAAACCGACGCATCATCACTCCACTAGCATACTATGTAACTGATTTTGATCCCACCCCAAAAATTATTTTAAACCCGGAATATGAAATTAGCTGTCAAAAGCTGAAAATGATCTCCATTAAGGTGCTAACGCTGTCTTAAATCAGTAGTATCCAAACTCCAGGGGTGTCCTGAAGAGTTTAGCTCTAACTTGCTTCAGCACACCTGCCAGAAAGTTTCTAGTATATCTAGTAAGAACTTGATTAGCTGGTTCAGGTGTGTTTGATTAGGGTTGGAGCTAAACTCTCTAGGACACCGGCCCTCCAGGATCGAGTTTGGACACCCCTGTCTTAAATGATCCTCAACACGCACAAATTTATTAAAATTTCAAAAAAAGTACTCCAGGGTGTTGAACCTTTTAAGAATAAGCGAGTTATCCAGTTGTAAATTGGAACTGTTAAGTTGGCTATTTATTTATTTTTTATAATTATGCACATTGTTCATTTACTTAATCATTTTAAGGCATTGGCTTTACTCGCTTTTTAAAGTAAAGTCAATAAACTGCTTTTTACAGTGCCCATCATTACCAAAGTTAAAATAAAAATTAAATATTAAAATAATTAAAATAAAGTTGTATCTCCTCTTTATCCATTGAATTCAGTTCAATTCAAGTTTATTCGTATAGCGCTTTTTACAATAATTATTGTTTCAAAGCAGCTTTACAAAAGGTGGACATTATTGCATTATAATCAGATTAAGTTACAATCAAACATAAGTTATTACATACAGACATAGTTATCCTGCATTTTTATTCAATATAGGTGATGTCTGTGTACATGTTTAATGAAGTCTGTTTGTGGATTAAGCGTATGTGTTGTCCTCAAAGTCCTCTATGGTTAGCATCATCTCTTTGTATGTGTTGTCCTTGAGGTCCTTGATGGTTGGCATCATCTCTTTACAAGTCTCACATCAATGGTGCTGCAGAATCTCTAGAGCCCTTGGCATGAGTATCCCCAGGTGGAGAGAGAGAATGAAGAAAACTATTAGCGTTGCTGCTGTTTGTAATGTATTTGAACAAGAGGTATTAAATATCAATGCAAAAATGAAGTGCTGTAAAAGAAAATAGCAGTTAGATTACCAAACATAAAGCATATAAGTATTTCCAACAACAATTCTAGTGCATTAAGACAGGAGAAGAGCATCTTACAGGTGGTTTGTCAAGCCCACTCACCTGCATGAAGCACAATCATGCCTCATAACGTTATGTGATGCATTGTGTGTATGCTTTAATAAAAAGATAGAGGTCTTTAATCTAGTTTTGATCTGAAAGACTTTGTCGGAGCCTCGGACATTATCAGGAAGTCTATTCCAGAGTGCTGGGGTCATAAATGAGAAGGCTAGACCTCCTTTAGTCATTCATTCATTTTCTTTTCGGCTTAGTCCCTTTATTAATCTGGGGTCGCCACAGCGGAATGAACCGCCAATTTATCCAGCATATGTTTTATGCAGCGGATGCCCTTCCAGATGCAACCCATCTCTGGGAAACATCCATACACACTCATTCAATTTAGCCTACCCAATTCACCTATACTACATGTCTTTGGACTTGTGGGGAAAACCGGAGCACCCGGAGGAAACCCACGCAACCACGGGGAGAACAAGCAAACTCCACACTGAAATGCCAACTGACCCAGCTGGGGCTCGAACCAGTGACCTTCTTGCTGTGAGGCGAACGTACTACCCACTATGCCACCGTGGTGCCCCTACCCACTATGCCACTGTGGCACCCAGCTCCTTTAGTGGACTTTGTTATTCTGGGTACTACCAAAAGCCTTGAGTTTTGAGATCCTTAAGAGTGAGTTGGATTGCAGTGAGACAGAAGGTTGGTTAGCTACATTATTTAAAGCTTTATCGGTAAGGAACAATATTTTATAATCAGAAACAGACAGTATAAGGAGAAAAAAATTGTGAGGGAAACATCAAGCTTTACTATAAAACTCATTTCACACATACATGAAGACCTGCTTGAATCTACAAATAACCAAAACTTGAACCAGATTATAGTATGTAAATGAGCCGTTCCTTTCACAATGGAAAGATTCTGCTCGGTTAACATTATTATTGGACATTTTTTATCAAGATGTGTTTGAAAGAAGCACTTTTCCTTCTAGAAATAATACCTTGTACCCAGCGGAAGTGTCTTATTTTTATGGTTTTTTTTTAAGTGATTTATTGAATGAATATTTTTATCGCCAGCTCAACAGGACATCTGCGCTTTTGAAGCCTGTAATACACAAGCTGATCTGGCTCAGCCCACATCTGCCATTCTCTCTGGGCAACATGGCCAGATCACATGATATTTACTTTGGTTTCCAGCTGTGTTCTGTGATTAGTTAGTTCTGGGGTGGTAAAAAGAACACTGACGATATTAAGGTTTTCAAGCACACTTGTATTTTAAATATACAACAAATATTATAGCGATGACGATCAATGTATGACATCGGTATATGAACAATGGTTTATTTTTATTTATTTATTTATTTATTTATTTATTAGTAGTAGTATTAGTATTATTGTTATTAATTATTATTGTTTATTTGTTTTTGTTTGTGTAATTGATGTTAAGACTTGGCATTTATTGTGTTAGGTGTGTCTTTAATGTTATGTGATGCTCTATACCAACTGGAATAACTACAGCAATCGCGATCATATATGATCTCTTATGAAGCAAGAGATTGTGATGACATATGATGATGTGTGCAGGTGTTGTAGTGGTGTCCCATTTCTTAAAGGTAAATTTTGAAGCCCTTCCCCTTCACACTCTGTTTCAGTGGCAATGGGAAGGTGTAGGGCTACAAAAATAGAATTGGGACTGGGCCTAAAATGTCCTCTTTGAAACAACTAGATTTTGATGAACTTTATTTCCACAGGAAGACTTGCAGGCTTTACCACTAGACAGCATGAAGCATTTCTGAATCGCTAGTTCCTGAATTTTTGAAAATCTGCCAAAGTGACTTGAGTGAAGAATAAAGTGACAGGAACACACAGGTCTTGAAGCAGGGTGTCAGTAAGTGAAGCCATTTACTTTATTTTTACACTGCTTTCTCCTGTGACCTTGATGCAGTCAGTACTTGATGGGTAACAATGAATTGAATAGCACTCACAATAGGCTATCCACAATATATAGAGAGAGAGAGTGAGAGCAAACAATACATTCAGAAACAGATGGATGTACTGTAGTGTTCAGTGTAAAGACGGACGGAGGTTTACAAATCCTTCCATACAATATTGGCTTCATGAAATTCATTCTTGCTTCTTATATATTGAATGGTCTTAAAAATCAGAAATTTATGGGAAAAAAATCTATTAATGGGAAAAAAATATATAAATAAAAATAGTCAGTTCTTTGTTCCTTCTACGATAATTTAATGTAAGTAATTGTTACATGTAAAACTGGGTAAATCCTAACATTTAAGTTGTGTGAATCTAGAAATAGCACTGCAATTGAGCCATAAAATTAAATATTATTTTAATTTAAAATACTTCTTCTCTCTCATTTTGTCATTCCTCATTTTGGTCGAGGAATCATGTTCTCATTTTGGTTAAGTAGAAGTTTTGGTTGGATCCTAAAGTATTTTTGAGTTTAGGTGGTCACACTTTGGCTGTTAGCATACACAATTGACTGATTTGTTGGAAATTAATAAGGAAGATCATAAACAGAGCATTTTAGTAGCCAGGTTTCCTATCTTAACATAAAGCAAAACCATAGATTGAAAGGTATGGAAGTATCCGTGATGTCACCCATAGGTTTGTGAAGAGCGCAAATTAAGCTACTTGTAGTCGTGGCCAACCATTGCCATTTGTTTGTGTGTCATCGCACCGACCGGGGTTTACCAAAAAAAAAGGGCAAATAGGCGAAGCGTGAGTGGAGATTTACTGTAGATGCCTGCTCACATTTTGCTTCGATGGGCTTTTTTTTGGGAGAAACACTTAATACTTCATTACTTGCGACTCGCTCGTGTTCTGACCAAATTTGCTTGGTTGTATATTCAAGTTCTAAAGAAAATCATAAATGATAATTTATCTCATATTAAACATACATTTATAGATATGGTATATAAGTATATAATTTCACTCACCTGGGAAATGTCCACTTGAATGGTTTGTGAGCAAGATTAAGTGCACACAGCATACCATATTATATGATAGGAAATAATTCCAAAAGGGCAACTGACTGCGTAAAGCTACATAAAACAAAACAAAAATACAATGTATACGCTGAGTTCAATGACTAATCAGTTGGAATCAGCTGAGGTGATGTGACGGCTACCAGCAAGACCTAGCTGTCACTCAAGTGGCCACGCCCTTAATTATGCAGACTTAATGTCACTTAATAAAAACGAAACGGATGAGTTAAAAAAAAAAACTCCCCTCGTAGTTGTCATGAAGGGTAATATTAACTATATACACCACAATCGCTCGTACCAGGCTGTAAACAACCTTTACGTGCTTTAAAGTTGCCCATTTTAACATTGTGGTCAATAGAAATGTGCTCTATTATAGAACCAGGCTTAGCAGAATTTCGATGAATTGCAGTTTGCGTTACTTCTGTTGTAGCTTGAATTGTTAGTATTGGTAATACAATACAAGAGTAAAACAAAATAAGCATAATGGAAAAACAGCTGTTCAGTCACATGAACCTAATCTTTTGCTACATCAGAGTTTATTTAATCAGATGTTTCCATCTCTATTATTTGCATTAACCCTTTTTCGCCAAAGTCTAAAACCACCTCAGTGAAACCAGCGTAAACGATGTTTAGCAAATGAAACCCTAATTAAGCAAATCTGGAATTTCCATCACTTGTTTTTCATGAGACACTTCATGTACACAGGATGATGGAAACCCACTATAAATCATCCAGAGTTCCCAGAATTCTCCAATTATACAATAAGTAATAGTTGGAAATTGGCTTAATTCATCCGCTTTTCTTTAGCTTAGTCTATTATATATCAGGGGTCACCACAGCGGAATGAACCACCAGCTATTCCAGCACATATTTTACACAGCGAATGCCCTTCCAGCCGCAACCCTGTACTTGGAAACACCCAAACACTCCCACATTCACGCACACTCATACACTATGGTCAATTTAGTTCATCCATTACACCTATACTGCATGTCTTTGGGCTGTGGGGGAAACCTGAGCACCAACTATCTAAATAAAACACTTAATATATTTAAATAATACAATTCTGAATTTTTGCACATCATCTACTGTAGGTGACAATTTATTCTCAGCGACCTGTGCACTGTGGGTTGATTTAAGTAAAAAACAATAAATGGTGAAAACACAAACACTTGGGATAGCTGTGTTTGACATGCAACCATAAAAATCCAAATCTCATATTGAGATCTTCTATTACAGCCGAAGAGATCTGTGTGGATGTGTTTTGTTCTAGCTTCACTGGTGAATTTTAACGTCTAACCTTGCTGGACTTGCAAAAGAACAGTGGGAGATGTGGCCGCCAAAGGTGCCTGTCTCAATTTGTGTGACTTTATCAGTGATTTGAACAGCTGACCCATGCTAATAATAAAAAAAAAAGCTGTAACAAATGTCCAGATGTCCCAGCTTCGTGTCTGGGTCATGAACGCGGCCAGTCCAAAGTTTAGGTAAGTGGCAGAGCATCATTTTTTTTCACAGCTGTACAAAATGTAGTTTTTGAAAGACATGTCTGAATGAAAGTTACATTTTAGTTAGCAGAAAGTTACCAGGCAATCTCTTAATGTAAAGGCCCGTGCACACCGAGACGTTTTTTTGTTGGCGTTTTCGGTCGACGTTTAACGCCTCGTGACTAAATAAAGGGTGTCAATGTGATCGTGCACATCAACGTGCAAAACGGCAAGCGCATAAGGGTCATTTTTAAAAAAACGCCTCATGCTCGTTTTTTTGTTTTGACACACCGCGTCAAAACCTTCTCCGCCAATCAGATTGGCACTTTTGTTCACGTGTACGGAGTAAACACCTCTTGGAGGCGCTCAAGCGTAAAACTGTTGAGATGCCCAGAGGCCATATGAACGTGCAGCTGCTTATTGCACTGGTGAACAATAATCATTTCTTCGTTGCTAGAGCTGCTACTTGAACCATCCATGCTTTGCCGATCGCCAACAACAAGCGTGTCAATTTTCTCTTCTTCTGTGTAACAAGCGGGTGTCAGAAGCTTGGCGCCACCCTGTGCACCATCTAACGTCAAGGAGTGATTTTGCGTACTCTTCTGCTGGACGCCAGAGAAAATCGCTTGGGCTTGAATGCGGAAAAACGTCTAGAAAAAGTCTGACGATAAACGCAAACGAAAAGCGTCCCGGTGTGTACGAGCCCTTAGACGCTCAAAGTTCAATGCAAAGGGAGACATTAGCTTTTATAGAATTAGCTTAGCAAAGCCTACAGTGAACGAAATTTGGAGACTACAAAAACAAAACATCCAGTTAGTGAGATCACAAATTCTTTAGGTGACACGCACGCACATAAACCCCGTGCATAGAAGGGGAGTGGCCAGAGATTCTGTAATGTGAATCAACCCTGTTCCTGAAGACACACCAACAGTACATATTTTGGATGTCTCCTTTATCTGACCTAGGTTTTGGAGTCTCCTCTTATGTGATGAGTTGATTCATGTGTGTTTGATTAGGGAGAGGTTGAAAATGTGTACTGTTGATGTGCCTTCAGGAACAGGGTTGGGAAACACTGTATCAGACCATGCACTTACTGTAGATCAGGGGTGGACAAACTCGGTCCTGGAGGGCCGGTGACCTGCATTGTTTAGCTCCAACGCTAATCAAACACACCTGGACATGCTAATCAGTGTCTTAAAGATCACGAGAAATCTATAAGCAGGTGTGTTTGACCCACCCCTGACTTAGAGCCCCAGGTCTTATGTAAACTTATTTTTAATTCCTCAAATCACTTTAAAACACAGGTGTTCTTCAAGACCAAATAGCTATTTAGTCTACATATACGTTTGTGGCTTCAGACTACAGCTGTGATCTCTCGTGTCTCCTGTTGTTTTTAAGCAGCAGGGCGACGTATGATGGCTAATGTGTGGGAGTCGCTCGTGTCTCCAGAACACACTTTACCTCCGGCGTCCTGTTTCACTGCCTCAGGCCCAACCTTGATTTTACCCAGCAGAGACCAGAGAATCTTAATTTAGCATCACTTAAGACAGAGACCACGCTGAGAATCTAGAAATGCATGCAAATTAATGCGAGGTGTCATCGTCGAGGTCTATGATAGGTGCTATGGTAAAACAAATGGAAAGACTGTATAAACTTCAAATTGAATTAGAAGCATAATTTGATTAAGGTTTTGCACTATACTATACTATACTGTAAGTGAATTGAATAAACTTAATTGGCCGTAGTGTATGTGTAAATGTGAGAGTTTTTGCGTGTTTCCCAGTGCTGGGATTGTCGCTGGAAGGGCATCCGCTGCGTAAAACATAAGCTGGAATAGTTGCCGGTTCATTCCACTGTGTCCACCCTGATAAATAAGGGATTAAGCTGAAGGAAAATGAATGAATGACTGACTTTAGCTCAATCGGTTAGTAACTTGAATTCAACAGTGCGATTCACTCATGAAAGCTGAGCAAAATGTCTGACATGTCAGAAGAGCTTCCAATCACGCGATTACCTATTGGGAGAGTTCAATCATCTCTTCGTTCCCACTGCACAAATGCAGCAGTGAAATTTGGCCTTAAGAGAGAAGGAAGAAAAAAAACAGGAAAAACAAACTGGACCCAAAATCGTGTAGTGTATGTCCAACTTAACAGTTTGTTAAATTTAATACCTGTTAATCCAAATATCAGCCAGTTTCATTACAATCTAAATGACCCGCTAATCTAAAATCCAGATTACATTTTCAAAGAGCAATTTGACAGCAATTTTTAGAGGTGAATATACCTAGCACTAATGATATCTCTACTGAAAACTACATACATTTTAAAGCCTGGAATAATTTTTTTTTAAAGGCTTACTCTCTCTTTCAGTGAATTCTGTGGGCTTTTTGTTGGGTTCATTGGCAAAGTAATTCCTTTGGGAATTACCTAATCTATTATCTAATGAAAATCCCAGAAATGTATCAATCCATGGACTTTCTCTGCAGGGACACAACATCATAAGACACTAATATTAAGTTAGATTTAGGTCATGATGTCAGGTGACCAGAATTCAATGTCTAGCCAGTGCCTAGGGACAATGTTATTTTGATGTCCAATAACGACATCAAATCATTATATTTGGTTGATTTTAGATTGTGTTGAAACATCGAGCCAACATCTTAAACCAACGTCATATTGATTGATGCCAAATACTACATTTATTGCTCTGATTTTTAGGTTGTACGTTGGACATTGATGTTTGCCTGACGTTGGGTTCTGACGTCAACCCGATCATTCCCACAACGTTCGGTTACAATTTTAATTTTAGACGTCCTGTTCCTGTTGGGATAATGGCAAGAAAAGCAAAGTTCAGTTTCAAGAAGTTCAACAACTTTCTAAAAAAAATTGCAACACTTTTTGTGATTGTTTTAGTACTTCCGATTCAATTGCTTATAGGAGAAATGACTAGGAATAATAAAAATCAGAAAATGGTCAACCTACTTCTACAGATGTGTATTCATGACTATACGTAATAAGTATAATAATATAATACGGAAACATTAGTTTGCAACATCAAGTAGCATAGCCAGCTTTTTTCAACGTCTAGAAATGAATGGAAGTGAATGAGACCAGAAGTCTCGAGCCAGAAAGATTCCAATGGCTCCGTACGTGAAGAATAAGGTCGATAGATTCATAACACTGCAATTTATTACCTGTTAAGTAGCATTTTTAATGCCAAGCACATGCTTCAGAATTAAGTGGGAACATGTTGATCCTTCGGTGTAGTTTAAATGGAGCTCTTATGATGCTGCAAGTGAAAGCGGAGGCCTGCGGTAGACCCATCTTACCCTTGGGACACTTTATGGGAAGATAATTTGGTGACTGTCAGGTCTCATTGATGTGGGCAGTGCTCTCTGCATGGTGTAACCCTTCTGCTTTCGGGCATAAGAAGCAAAGCCCACACTGGCAGTAATAGGTTTAAATTCAAAAGCCTGATAATATGATTCTGACACATCGCACAATGCTGCTTATGTGGGTGAGTCGAGTTCAAATCGGGTTTTGTCATTTCTCAAACCCATCTGCCTATTTTTGTCTGTCACCTTTCCAATATCCTCCCAATGAAAGTGGCAGAAGTTCTCTTTAAAAACGGAGAGTCTTTCAGGATTTCAAGAACATGACTCAGCTAGACAAATATGACTAACACATTTTCTGGAATATAAAGTACTTTTTTTCTCATCTGAAATGTGCTGTGACATATAATCCGAGCCTGAGTTACATAATGCAGTCAGTGTTTTAAAAAAAGAGAGAAAATAATAGTAATTTTGCAAAACAGAGAGGAAACTGATGCCAAGTTTATTTGTGTTGAACTTTAAATATACAGTTGAAGAATTGTTAACCTGAATTTTCCCAAATTCTGTTTAATGCAAAGAAGAACACATTTTTAAACATAATAGTTTCAATAGCTCGTTTCTAATAACTGATTTATTTTATTTTTGCCATGATGAGAGTACATATTTTATTAGATAATATTCAAGATTCTTGGATTTAACTGTGACATTTAAAGGCTTAACTGGATTAATTAACTAGGCAAGTTATAATAATAAGGCAATATTTGTAATTATTATAAGAATTAGGCCAATCATTGTATAATGATGGTTTGTTCTGTAAACAATCAGGAAAAAAATGCTTAAAACAGTGCTTTCTCCAGGAAATAAATAAATAAATAGTGTAGAAAATACTGTAAAAAAAATCCTTGCTCTGTTAGACATCATTTGGCAAATATTTGAAAAATAAAAATAAACAGGGCAATATTCAGTAGATGAATTTTGTTGTAGATTTCAAGTTTGACGTTACTGAAAACCAAACGTCTTGTATCTCAGTACTGAATGTGAAGGTCAGGGGCAGACTTAGCGATTTAGGGGCCCTAAGCAATTCAAGGTATGGGGTTCAAGCATTGAAACCCGAAACATGTTCTTTCTATATATATTTTCTCTGTAGGTTAATTATTTTTTTTTTGTAAATAAACTAAGTGAAACCTTTATCTTCTCAATATAAAATTAAATACAATAAATAAAAAAAGTTCACTAACTAACTATGTACAGTTAATTAGCCATATTTGTGGGTAGATTTTAATATTTGCAGTACTGTACCGTTGCACTATTCATGGTTTTGAAAAGAAGTAATAACATTTTAAAATCTTAAACTGCTTATTGACCGATTTTACAGCATATGACAGAAAATTTTATAAATGAGCTGTATGGTTAATATAGGCTTCTTGGCATTGGTCAGGGCTCTCATTCTCCGAGGCCTTAAGTGGCTGCTTACTTCGCTTATTGGTTTAGTCCACCACTGGTGATGGTGATCACTGAATTTAACATGAATGCAACATAGGCTCATTCTGAAAACGTAGCCCAATATGCATTTCTGGACATTGTGAATTATAGAGCCAGAGGCACGCATGGCTGCATGTCATCTTTAAAACAAGTAAATAACATGGTGAGAATGTGGTAAAATCTGAAAGCGTGGGAAAAATCAGGCTGCCGTGAGGGCATATCTTTTTCTGTATTGGTTTTGAAAGCATTGTCGGTTGGGTTTAGGAAAGTGAGTGGGCGGGTCAATCGGTGCTTTTAAAAATACTCTCGGTGGGTTTAGAGAAGCAGGTGGTTGGGTCAGTTGATCAGTCAGTCAGTCAGTCGACAGCGGCCTCTGGTGGTTTTCTGTGAGAAGAGCAGGCACGAATGGCAATCATCAGAGAAATTTGAGATCTCAAAAGGCATACACAGCAGCCTCTAGTGGATCTCCTGGCACGTATTTGGAGCTCTCCAGAAATGTATATAGGGGTATGTTTTCAGAATGAGCCTGTGTTGAATAATATTGACCTTTTAAAATGCTTTTTAAAAGTTAAAAACGGATTTTATTCTTGCCAAAATAAAACAAATAAGTTAAATATATATATATTATAGGAAATACTGTGAAATTTGCCTTGCTCTGTTGGACATAATTCAGGTGAAAGTTTGACGTCACTAAAAAAAAAACAACCAAACTCCGTTGGTCTCATGACTGAAAGTGACGATGAACACTGATTTTACCATATATGCTACAGGGTTTTCAATGAATAACTTAAATTTCTGCCTATAATTAGGCCTCCTGGAACAGTTTTTCACAGCTCAGCTAAGACCTCTTCATCTGGACGGGCTGCTGGAGTCTGCAGACATCAGGACTTCCCTTTGGTCTCATGGAGCGCTGCCATACATTTGGCAATGAAAAGTTAATTCGAGAGCTCTGAAAGATTTTTTCAACCACGCCAGAGCTCGAGCCCTGCAGAAACATTAGCTGTAGGCCAAAGTGTTGCCCAGGAAGTGATTAAGAAATAACAAGTTAATGAAAAAATGAAATGAGCACAAGCATGTGCCTTCTAGTCTTAAAGGCATGGCAGCTAAATTCAATCCCAGACCTTAATTGTGACTGTTTTGTTGGCCCAAAATAGTAATATTACGAGCCATATTTGGACCGTAATTGATTCTCATGTGTACGTCTCTAAAAATAAATTTGTACCTTGGAGTAATGGCATTCTGATGGTGATTTCTTTGTGGTGAGCATGCACTGTAAAAATGTCTTCCACACAATTACTTCATGTTGTCCCAACACAAATCGATGAAGTTAGCTCTGTTGTTTTTACAAATTTAAGTGGATTGAACATAAAACTCACATACTGTGAAGACTTGTGTTGTTTCAACTCATTTTAGATAACAGTTTGATCAAGCAGGTCATGTGTGCAGGTGTTGGTAACTCACACTCAGGCCACCCGCCTCGTATGCTCTCATACCTCTCGGCCCTACCTCACTCCCTACAAAAATAGACAGTGAAAGAGAAGATAGGGTGAGAGAAAAGGAGATGGAAAAAAATTGGGGTTCTGTTCTCAACACACACTGCCTGGTTTGTTTTGTAAACAATCAGAAAAAATGCTTAAAAGAGTGCTTTTAGCTGGAATAACACAAATAAGACTTTCTCCAGAAGAAAAAAGTATTGTATAATAATATTAGAAAAATAAAAAATAAATGGGGCAATATTCAGTCGATTAATTTTGTTGTAGATTTCAAGTTTGACGTCACAGAAAACCAAACGCCTTGTATCTCAGTACTGAATGTGAAGGTCAGGGGTGGACTTAGTGATTTAGGGGCCCTAAGCAGTTCAAGGTATGGGGCCCAAGCATTGAAACCTAAAACATTCTCTCTGTATATTTTTTTCTCTCTGTAGATTCAGTTTTTTTGTGAATAAACTTAATGGAACCTTTATCTTCTCAATGTAAATTTAAATACAATAAATTCACAAATAAAAAATACTCGCTACAAATGGGGGCTCCACAATGCAAGGCCTGGGAAATATGGACAGTGAGAGAGAAAATAGGGTGAGAGAAAAGCAGATGGAAAAAAATAAGGGGAAAAAAAATTTATGGTTCGGTTCTCCACACTCACTGCCTCTTGGTCTTCAGATCTTGAAAATAATGAAAAAAAACTTTGAAATTGATCTTCTGCAGGCACATTTAATAATGTTAAAGAGGTATAATGTGTATTAATTAGATTATAAACTTTACCATTTCGTTGGAGTGCAGTAAGCGCACAATTCTGTGCTTCTGAATGGCTGTATTTAAACGTTTTTTGTTTGGTACAAACAGCCAAATTGCTTATCACTCCATATCTCCTCTTGTACCGTGCTGTTACGACACGGGGTTACAATGCTCACCTAATGACCTCCTCATGTGGTACTCTGAATCTGCATCTCATTTCAGAGGCTGCTACTGTCCACTGGTGGTCACCAGTACTTTCAGTCATGGATGCCTACTTATGGCCCGTTTCCACTGAGTGGTACAGTACGGTACGGTACGGGTCGGTACGGGTCACCTTTATCAGGCTTGCGTTTCCACTGCAAAAGGGTACTCTTTTGATGGGCGTGGTGTACGACAGAAAGTTTGTCGACGTCATTTTCCCTCGAGGACATGTCTACAGTAAAGCTTTATGGGTCGTTCACAAATCATACGAGAAGCACTTCTCACAAAACAGATGCTTTATTATACACATAAACACTGGTGTAAAAATGTCATTACTGACTGAACATGATCTGATTATAACTGCAGATCATTGATGCGAAATAGCCTACGGTCCGCGATTGTATCAAATAAATAAATAAATGCAGCATATATGAACACACAGCCCGTACACAGTCTCCGATATTACCAAATTACAGAAAAACTAGAAACAGCAGACATTTATGCCTCATTTAGGTTCAAAAACAAAACGAAATAGAGCCCCGTCTGTGCAAACCTCTCATCTGTGTCTTTAATCTTCCCCAGTACATGCAGCCTCTCCGTCATTATTCTCTCGTTAGAGAGTAACTCCGTCATTCCCAGTTGATAATAATCCAGGTTAAGATCTTTGTTATTTTAAATATTGACGCGCACGCGATCGCAAGCGACAAAGCGAAAGCACTCGCGCTCGCGCTGATGGGCTCGTAACCCATAACAATCTGCTCTTCTCTCAGCTCTGTGGCCGTTCAAGACGACGACAATGTTTGTTTAAGCTCGGGTTGACCATGGCTCGTTATTATATGCTGATATTATTTCAGAGCATTGTCTCTCGGCTGTGTATTAAACATGGCGGGTCTTTTGTTTTCATTCTGCTTGTTGCGTGAGCAAATGACGTCACTCTGTAAGCCAATGGCGTTCAGCTGCGCGTGTAGCTCCGCCTTACGGCTCGCTTTCTGGGTTTGGTACCCTTTCGAAAGGGTGACCAAAAAGGGGTACGGTACGGTTCGGTACGCTTTTAGACAGTGGAAACGGCCTTAAAAGCGTATCGAACCGTACCGTACCGTACCGTACCACTCAGTGGAAACGGGCCATTAGAGAGCCTTCCTGGCTGAATGAATGAAATACGCCGTTTTCCACCAAGAAAACCCAGGGTGCTGAAATATAATTGACTAAAGTGGCATTGGATGGGTTAAAAGAACAAAATAAAGACAGATGTTCTGGCACGTAACTCACATGTTCAAAGAATATCTGTCTTCAGCGTTGTTTTTCAGATAAACAAGAATGTTTACTTAGCATGTTTCTGAAATATCTGCTAACATATTATGGTATTTTTATGCTTTAGAAGAGTCAAAAACTTATGTACAGCCATAATGCAACTACCAGGCAAAATAAAGAAAGGTAAGAACAAGAAAATGAGCAATTAAATAATTTAATCTACAAAAAGGCTTATGAGTCAGGATAGTAGTCTATCATTATATAGTATTCAGGGTATGCTGCTGCAAATATAACTGCAATATCCTGTACCTAAATTGGTTCAGTTGTTGAAAATACATCAGAACGTGTAATGTGAATAAAAACTAAATTGCAGTTTTTGTAAATTGCTACCCCCAGTAAACGCATGAGCTGGTATTATACATGCTAACATTATGTGCGATCATATCCACGCTTGTTCGCTCTTCAGGAAACGACTCCTCGTGCCAGTGCTGCCTTTTAGCTCCGATAATATTCACTTAGCAAGTGCACCACGAGGGGTGGTTATTTTGCACAGTTACATTAAAAAGCAGTCGTGCAGTCAAGCATGTTACAATAAAAAGCGTGAATGGCACAGTTAACAGATCTGAACCTTATACTTATGGACTGAACAGCTTTTACAGCCAATACTGTATTTGCATAAAGATAGCTAACACAGTCCAGCAGCACTGTGAATTCTAGCTGTTTACATCAGTCAGTTTGTTTGGTTCAGACACATCAGACTCTTGTTGTTCAGATACTTTTCTGGTTGGTCAACTGCGGTGATAAAGTAATGCCTGTTGCCCTTGACAACACTCTACGACTGATTGCTTATTTCGGGAAGCCTGCGTGTCCTAAAGTACAGCTCCGCTCATATTCTGTTTCCTGACAGTCGGCTATCAAAGTTTTCAATTTTCCTTTTCATGTGATGTTGGATTGCAAAGTCTTAAAATAAATCCAGGTGATTCATTGTTGCTGCGCTTTTTTTCTTTTTTCTTTTTTTTCTTTTTTTTTGCCACATACTGAAAACAATATTTTGTGTTTTTTGCACATACATTGTAAAACCTGATAAGTTAAATTATCTCAAATTGTTTGAGTAAAATTGTTTTAGATCTAACTTTCAGTAGTCATGTCAAAGCAGTAACTACATTAATATACTATTATCTCAAAATCATTGGAAGTATTAGATGCTTTGTTTCCAGTGAGGACTCAAAACTTGTTCATGTTTTTATCACCAGCAGGGTGGATTACTGTAACGGACTCCTCACTGGCCTTCCCAAAAAGACAGTCAACAGCTGCAGCTGATCCAGAACGCTGCGGCCATGATTCTGACCAGAACCAAATAATCTGAGCACATCATACCTGTCCTCGGGTCTTTGCATTTGCGTCTAGCAGTGTTAATTTTGACAGCAAAATTTGATTCGGCAAGAACAGTAGACTACTGAAAATGTAGGATGCTGCAGTTATTTAGCAAACCCTTTATTTTAATGTGGTAAACTACTAGTCTTTTTAACTAGTTTGTTGAACAATTTTATGCAATTAAATCTTAAAATGGGGCTTAAAATAGTTTAAGTTCACTTTGCAATTGCAATGTCAGTCTATAGCAAGCTTTACTGTTGTAGATTGTTACAGTACATGGTGCTCAGCTGTATAGCACTGAGTAAATAAGTAGAGTAATGACATATGACTGGAAATGATCATGTGTTATCTTGTCAAACGTGCACTCATGGCTCTGTTAAAGTCATAGAGGAATTATAAAGCGAAGATGTACGTAAACATTAAAAGTGCACTTCAAGGCAGTTTCGCTAGAACGCGACTCCCTGATAAGCGGAGATTATAGCACTACAGTATCATTACATCCTTTAAATAAGAAATAATCACATCGCTGAGCGCCGTCCTATTTGAAGCAGTTTGTTTTGTGAAATTCATTATACATCTATACTGATATACTGTATTCAGACAATACATTTAATTTAATTGATATGCTGATAAAGCTTAGTGCAAATGTTAAAACCCCGTATTAACCATAGGCTGCTAAACAAAAACTGCTGGACTTGATAACGTCAGTATTACGCAAATTGACATATGACGTAATCTAGCGACATCTAGCAACTTATTGAGCAGAGTTTAGCGCCTTTTCATTGAAAATAGGCAGCAAATATGTAATATTGTAATAATTACAGTAATTATTTGAAAACTTTATAGTCTGACACGCTATAATCGGATAAGTTGACTTTAAAAAAGTTAAAGTCAAATATAAAAATGAAGACGAGAACATGGAGAGAACATGCAAACTGACCCAGCCGGGGCTTGAACCAGCGATCTTCTAGCTGTGAGGCGACAATGCTACCAACTGCGCCATTGTGCAACTTTATCATAAGCATATTAATACTTATTGTAAATATAGTCATAGCTGTAAAGATCACAGTTTCAAACTCTCAGGCCCCGTTTACACTAGTGCGTTTTAGTTTTAAAACGGCGTTTTAGCATGAAAACGATCCGTGTCCACACTAGCGTCTCACCCAGCGTCTTAACAGATCTCCGTCTTCACTACGCCACCAGAAACGTATATCACGTATCCATTCGCGCACTCTAAGCATGCGCGTTCAAGTATAAACAGGAAGCACGTGTCTCGCTCGGCATTTGGTTATTGTTAGTCAACAAACGCTGGTTGAACGATGAACGCGATGGCAAAGAAAGCAAGAGAGGTCTTTTTGAGGACAGACGACGAGGTTGAGTTATTACTTAAAGTAACAAATGAATATAAAACATCCATGGCTATTGAAAATACAGTGTTTACAGTGAAGGCTGGTCTGCCGTCTGCCGGTGACGTTATAGCCACGTGCGCTTGACGAATACGGAAAGGATACGCAATGACCCAAAGCCCCAATCACGTAGCGGATCTCAGCAGCCACGCCTCTGTTTTCAAAGAGATCCGTTTCCCTCCATCCACACTGAGACGCAGCGGCAGCGTTTTAGAATGAAAACAGCCTCTCCAGCGTTTCTAAAACGCTCCGTTTTCGCACCTCGAAAACTCCGGCGTAGTGTGGACGGATGGCGTAACCGTAGCAAAACTTATGCGTTTTAAAACGAAAACGTACTAGTGTAAACGGGGCCTCAGTTTCAAGTCTTGACCAACAACACCATTCAGTCGTGTTCACAGCATAGCATGGCATCTTCTTGCACCATGTTGCTTAATTGTATTATTGAGGCATTTATTGAGACGTTTAAAGTCTGGCTCTAGGCCTATACGATATACCACAGGCAACCTAATAAAGGGTAAAACTCCAGCTTGTCCTCATGTGTTTCTCTGCTCTCTGCCGTTCCTGTCGAGTGGGATCATATCAGAACAGCTGAATGTTTTAAATAAATGAGCATCATGTCATATAGCCTCAGGCGTGGCAGACTGTTAGCCATCTCGTGCCTGGCATACCCCTCAGCATTTGGCTCTAACAAGTGCTCGTCCTTCCCACAGAAGGGCTAAAATAACCCATGACGCCTGGAGAGCCATAGGTGGTAAAAACTGATCGCAAACGATAGGAGGTTGCATCTCAGCTCCTGAGAGACTCCTCAACACTACAGGATGGTGAAGAATCTTCCACTGACCTCAGTGAAAAATGAAGATATTCTCTTTGACAAAGTAGCTCTGTCTTGGGGAAAGAATGAAAAATGCATCACGCTGTTGTTATTTTGACTTCTATGCTTCTTTTCAGTTTTTGCTTTTCGTGGGCATAAGATATAATCGGCTAACGGAGCGTTTGATTATTTTAAAGTAAAAACATAATTGGAATAATATATTAGCATTGATTAAAAGTGCGCAGACACACATAAACAGCTGATGAAATGCTTTCTCAATCAGATAAAAACGCAACACTGAGCTCTCACATTGACAATTATTTCAGAATATGTTGCAATGATGACAGTTGTTGGCCGGCCTTGTTAGCACTCCTCCACAAAATAAGCGGTCCATCAGGTTTTGGATTATAGCAAAAAATAAGCTCTGTGACCAACATAGAAGTGTCTTATTCAATTCATTAAAATCATCTCAAATGAACAGTTTGATCCTAAATACAATTTACAAAGAAAAATGCAGGTTATAATCAAACATAATCAAATTATGTTAGCTGTTTGTTCAAACTGATTATTTAAAATGAGCTGAAACAACATGATTGTTGATTTATTAATTGTTTATTTTATTATAAATTTTTTTTGGTGACAACTTAGTCGTTTAATGCTAAATCCGCTTAAATTTGAAAAACAAAAAAAAACAAATGAGTTCGCTTAATTGCTTATAACACAAATCAATTGTGTGAAACTTAGTTTGGAGTTCAACTGACAACTCGTATGCTGTCCGATTAGGGGCTATTTGGATTTAAACTTGCATTGTCTTTTAAAAAGTATGTTTCGTACAATATGAATATGAATGTCTGGGGAGAGGGAAGTCTGGGGTTCTCTCCTAAGACTGCTGCCCCCGCGACCCGGCCCTGGAAAACGGTAGAAAATGAATGAATGAATATAAATACTGTAGTATTAATGATATTTTGGATGTACTACACTCATAATATTATCATAACCACATAACCTATCAGTGCCACACGGCAAAAAAAATGCTTTTATTAGAATTTTTGTCTGGTTTCCAGTCCAAATATCTAAAAATTCCTAACACAAGAAACATTTTCTAGAAAAAAAAAAAAAAGTCAAAATTAAGTGAATTTTTCCTTAAAATAAGTGAAGCTGCCGATGAGATAAGCAAAAATCATCTTGTTTTTTTTCTTTTAAACAGAATTTTTTTTCTTACTTCATAGTCAGATTTTTTTGCTTGTTTTAAAAAAAACTCAATTTTGAGATGTTAGTTCTTTTGTTTGTCACACTTTATTTTAATGGTCCGTTTGTTGAATTTAAGTTACATTGCAACTAATTCTCATTAGATTATAAGTAGACTGTTAGGTTGGGGTTAGGGTTAGGGTTAGTGTAAGTTGACATGTACTTGCAAAGTTTCTTATAGTCAGTTAAATGTCTGTTGAATGTCAGTATCAACAGATATTAAGTAGACAGTCTACTAATACTCAAATGGACCATCGAAATAAAGTGTTTTTTTGTTCATTTTTTAATATATATATATATATATATTTGATATAAACTCTAAGTAAGATAACTCTAAGTTTCTTGTGTTCCTTCACTTGCATTCGCGGTGTAGAGCCACCATGTCGACTGTAACATTTTTCTGCATTTAATTTTTTTCTTTTCACACTACCCCGATTGTTCTGGTCCAGTTAAAAGGAACCAGAATGCAGTCATGTGACAACATCCACATCACTTGTTGACCAAATGTGTCATCTTTAACCTCGTAGGGCTTAGTGGCCACATATGTGGACGGCACATTTTAGCTCCACAATTGTATACTTTGAATGTTTTCGTATTTTGTAAAGATACACTGTGTCATTCTGCAACTGTTTTGCAGCATATGAAATGTCCCAAACACTATTTTTAACTGTCCAAAATGGGCAAAAAAATTAGTTTTTACCCTCTGATAGTTAAAACATGTTAAGAAAATATGTGTGTATGTGTTATTAACCACGGGTCCATATATATGGACATCATTTTTCATTAAAAGTACATCATATCAAAAGATGATACTTTACATGCAAAAAAATAAAACAGCTTGGGCCTTAAGAGGTTAAACACATTTCTTTAACTGTTTTTCGATTGGTCTGATTTACCTTCCGTGATTATACCTACAAAAAGGTAAACAAAGACAGGAGGAGAAGCTTGTTAGTATGTCCGTGCAGGCTGACTGTATTCGTGGTCATTGTATATTATTTAGTTTGTATGCATCACTTCGGACAAACTATAGATTTTGGCAATGATGTGTGGAATTTATCTTAATTTTACATTATGTCACACTGATCTGTTGAAAATATAAGATTATTTTTGCATTGTTAAATTAATTGCCAGAAATCACTAGTCTCACCTTTCCTATAAAAAATTCTATCCATTCTATCACTTGAAGTCACCTGAGACTGCCCTTCAAAATGTCAAGAGTGTATTTGACTCAATGTATGTCTGGTTATAATACTCCAAACCATCATTTGTGCATGTAGATTGTGCTGTACATTAAGTGTTTATTTAAAAGGCATTGTAGGATGATAAAAACACACTCATTTGTGAAAAACGATTCAACTCGGTTCAACCTCAAGAACATCAAACACATTCTATTTATACGTTCTTTCGTGGAATCACATCAAAGCAAAAGCACAATGATTAGATTAGCTAGATTCACATGGAAACATTCTAATGTTCTGTTTTATTTATTTATTTTTTAAAGCCTGGATTACATATAGAACTGAAAGCATTGCGTACATCCACTCTGCTGGATAAGTCCAATACACCTCCTCAAATCGTTTGTGTGGGAATGTTTTGTGACTGACCATGTTTTTCTATTGATTGTAATGCAAGAAGCTCCGGTTTCCCCCACAAGTCCAAAGACATGTGGTATAGGTGAATTAGGCTAAATTGGCTGTAGTATAAAGTGTATGAAGTGTAGTGGATGTTTCTCAGAGATGGGTTGCGGCTGGAAGGGCATCCGCTGCGTAAAACAAATGCTGGATAAGTTGCCGGTTCATTCCGCTGTGGGGACCCCAGATTAAAAAAGGGACTAAGCCGAAAAGAAAATAAATGAATGTAATGTAAGTAAATGCAACAGTAAGTAATTTGTACTTTGATCGACTCTTACTATACATGTCAAGTCTAAACTACTGTATATAATGACTAAAAGAAAACTTTATTTTTTTTAAAATAGGCTAATTTTACAACCCCACTAGAGTTCAATCAGTTCAGCCGCTCTCTTGTTCTGGCAGGAGCAATTTTAGTTTAGCATGAATAATTGAATCTGATTAGACCATTAGCAACTTGCTCAGAAATGACCAAGGAGTTTCAGAAAAACAAGCTACTATTTTCTAGACTGGCATGGCTAGGAACTACAGTGTACTCTTATTCTGGCATATTAATCAACAACTTTGCTAAATGTTCAGCTAAACATGCTTGATCGGCTGAATGGATTTAAAAATGGGACATCTCATCTGTTTAACTCCTAGGGGAGTTGAAAAATTAACCTACCCAGCATGATGTCAGATTGACGTTGTACCCCAGCGTCATGGGACGTTGCATTTTGGGTGGAAATGAAAATCGGGTAGACATCAGAATTTAACGTCAGACCAACATCAGTGTCCAACATCGTACAGATGTTGCAGTAACTTTCCAATGCAACCTAAAAACAACCAAATTTCAATGTCTAATGGTGTTACAGCTTGGTGTTGTGTGGATGTTACCACTATAACGTCTATCAGACATTGGATTTTGGTCGCCATATCTAATAAATGAATGTCAATATGACGTTGGCTTAAAATGTTAGCTCGACGTTGCATTTTGGTCACTTTCCAATGTCGTTATTGAACATCAAAAATAACGTAAATTGAATTTTATTCGGCCGACACAGTGGCGCAGTAAATAGTGCTGTCGCCTCACAGCAAGAAGGTCGCTGGTTCGAGCCTCGGCTGGGTCAGTTGACATTGTGCATGTTCTCCCCGTGTTTGCATGGGTTTCCTCCGGGTGCTCCAGTTTCCCCCACAGTCCAAAGATATGCGGTGCAGGTGAATTGGGTAAGCTAAATTGTCTGTAGTGTATGTGTGTGAATGAGAATGCATGGATGTTTCCCAGAGATGGGTTGCGGCTGGAAGGGCATCCGCTGCGTAAAACAGATGCTGGATAAGTTGGCGGTTCATTCCGCTGTGGATTAATAAAGGGACTAAGCTGAAAAGAATGAACACTGAGTGCCTGCTGGGTATTTTCAAGAAAAAAAGAGTTGAGAGCTCCATTAAAAACATATCTAAATATCTATAATTATATAATATTTATAATAATTTGTCCATATTTAGCAACAAACATTTGGCTTTGAATGCATTTTAATTCATCTCCTTAATATTTTTCTCTACGTTTACTTGCTGTTTCTTTGTAATTTATTAGAGAAAGTCACTAGCAGATGCAGTCACGTAAATCCATTCCTTAAAAAGTGTGGGAACCTTGAAGAACATTTAGCTCTTAAAACTTCTAAAGTGCCAGGCCTTCAAATATTATTGTGGACAACAGGGGGCCTTGGAGTTAAAAAGGTCGAAAACTACTGCTTTAAGCCAAAAGCATCGGTGATTTCTATGATTTATTTCATAATGCATTTTGGAGAAGGCAGCTTCGATTGATTTAGCTCAAACCTTCCAATTTTTCTGCAATCCCTGTTGTGAACATAAATAGAGAGAGAGAAAAAAGAAAGTAAAATCATCTGCACTGAGGAAGTGGTCACTTTAGCACTCGACTGAACATCTGCACAGTGCTCTCTCTCTGAAAGCGGTACTGCTGTCACAGGCATATGGAGCCGAAAGTGACCTGATAATAAGTAGCATTAATCACAGTTTTAATTACGAATCAGGGTTCAGCGTGAGGTTAAAAGCTCACTCCTAATGGCATTCCAAAGACTCGATCCAATGCATACAAATCGCAAATGTATTTTGTAATTATGGCCGTGAAGTTGTTCATATGAGGGGAGGACTCTTTGAAAAATGATGGGTGGTTATGTAGCCAGGCGATGTTCCTGATTTACGATTCCTGCCCATCACTGACGCCCCATCTGATTTTAAAGTCATCACTGTTGCTTTAATTTACTGGGAGAGCTGTGACATGGCTTTGTTTACTCCTACACTCGTCATGTCAGCATTATGCTTCAGCGAACCCTTTGGAAAACAGCTACAATATTTAAACTGTTCCATGCAGACTGTTCTGTATCAGGGGTATTGTGTTAAAGTGGTCCAGTCTTTATAGTTCCTTCCCCGCTGAGGTCCAGGTTATATATGGACCAGACACTATGGATAAAAATGAAACTAGTGATAAAAAGTGTTGAACAGTTTTTTTATTTATTTTTTATCCATTTCTCAGGGAATATAGGCTTTGTTTTTGTGGCGCATTTAAAAAAAACTGATTTGGTAAGCACATATATTTATTTAAATAATATTTTAGTCCTCAAACATATTTATTAATTGAAATATTTAATTTCAGTTGAAATATTGCTACTTGATTTTTCCTCATTTTAAATTTAACTTATTACACTTTTCCCTAAACATATTTTCACAAAATACAAATTACTGTACTAATTATTGGGCGGGTGTCACGGTGGCACAGTGAGTAGCACGATTGCCTCACAGCAAGAAGGTCACTGGTTCGAGCCTCGGCTGGGTCAGATGGCATTTCTGTGTGGAGTTTGCATTGCCTCCCTGTGTTTATGTTTCCTCCGGGTGCTCCGGTTTCCCCCACAAGTCCAAAGATATGCGGTACGGGTGAATTGAATAAGCTAAATTGTCTGCAGTGTATGTATGTGAATGAATGTGTATGTATGTTTTCCAATGATGGGTTGCAGCTGGAAGGGCATTCGCTGCGTAAAACGTATGCTGGATAAGTTGGCTGTTCATTCTGCTGTGGCGACACCAGATTAATAAAGGGACTAAGCCGAAAAGAAAACATGGGGAGAACATGCAAACTCCTCACAGAAATGGCAACTGACCCAGCCGAGGCTCGAACCAGCAATCTTCTTGCTGTAAGGCGATCATGCTGACCACTGCACCACCGTGACACCCAACATAATAGTTTTAATAACTAATTTCTTATAGCTAATTCCTTTAGTTTTTGCCATGATGACAGTACATAATATTTTACTAGTTATTTTACAAGATACTAGTATTCAGCCACAGTGTTGTGTAGCAAATTGAGAACAAAATAACGTAAGAGGGCTAATAATATTGACTACATTTAAAAAAAAAAAGAGGTAAAAAAATACAAGTAATATATTTTTTAAATAGCTTATTAGTTGTATTTTTTTACTTTTATTTGCTTGTTTTTTAGTAAAAAAAACTAAACAAAAAATATATTTTTCAGATGAAAAAATGGGAAACACTGAAAACATTTTTGCTCTGTTTAACAACACTTAAGAAATATGTGAATAAGTATTAACATTTCACAGGAGGGCTAAACATTTTGCCTTATATTTGTATAGTTTTTGTTGTTGTTGTCGTTGTTGTTGTTGTTGAATAGTTATACATTTCCATCTGGGCAGCTGCAGAATAAAAAAATAAATCTAAAACCGTCAAAATATACATAAGAAATGCATGTATAATGTTGTTAACAACATGACATATTATATATTTGATATTTTTAAATTTAAATAACTGAGAAAGTGGTGTCACGGTGGTGCAGTGGGTAGTACAATTGCCCCACAGCAAGAAGGTCACTGGTTTTAGCCTCGGCTGGGTCAGATGGCATTTCTGGAGTTTGCATGTTCTCTCCGTGTTCGCGTGGGTTTCCTCTGGGTGCTCCGGTTTCTACCACAAGTCCAAAGACATGTGCTATAGGTGAATTAGGTAAGCTAAATTGTCTGTAGTGTATGTATGTGAATGAATGTGTATGGATGTTTCCCAGTGATGGGTTGCAGCTGGAAGCGCAGCCGCTGCTTAAATCATATGCTGGATAAATTAGCTGTTCATTCCACTAGATTAATAAAGGGACTAAGTCGAAAAGAAAATGAATGAATGACTGAAAGGATACAGTGTCTGCATCTCCATCATATCACTGGTAATTTTGAGATACATGATGTACTACTCACAGTGGTTTCTAACTAACTTCAGTGTCACCCATTACGTAAGAATGCTGCAAAACACACTGTAAATAGAAACATTTGATGCATTCAGTACAGCAGAATACTTCTCTGGATGCATTTTTTACTTTATTTATCAGCTATAACAGAAGAATATTTTCTGACAACACTAATTGCAACATAATTGTATGTACAATGGCTTCACGCCACAGCAATCATTCATGATTCATTTTTAAACTAAAATTGTTGTCTGTATTTGTCCCTTTCTTTGTTTTTTCTCATCTTTCCACAGAACAGTGGTTGGAGGGGGTCTGGCAGAGCATTGCTGGCTGGCAGACTCTGGTGGGTTTTGTGGGTTTGAGGCTACTGGAGGGAGGTGGAGGAGTGAGATGATGCCAGACCCCGAGCACCAGAGCTCATTTCAACACCGCGTCTCGGTGGACACACACACAGAGATGCCACTCACAGTGCCAGCCTGCCAGGCCACCGCTCTGAGAGGATTCACACTCCGTTCCATTTCACACTGATCTTCATCTTCTGCGCATACACATGTGAGGTTTAGCCTGCACGCACTATAAATGCATTTATCCTAATCAATTCATTAGCACATTTTACTAGGGATTTTAATTAGAAAAGTAATTTTATAAAGATGTGATTAGAGAGGGACCCAAAATTTTAATGAGAAAACAAAGTATTCAAAACTTAGCTCTTCAAAAAAAATAAAAATAAATAATAATAATAATATATATATTTCTCTGTGGAGTTTTCATGTTCTCCGCATGTTCGCATGGGTTTCCTCTGGGTGCTCCGGTTTCCCACACAGTCTAAAGACATGCGGAACAGGTAAGTTGACTAAACTAAATTGTCCATAGTGTATGAGTGTCTGTGTATGGGTGTTTCCCAATATTGGGTTGTGGCTGGAAGGGCATCCGCTGTGTAAAACAAAGTTGGAATAGTTGGCGGTTCATTCCACTGCGGCGACCTCTGAAATAGAGACTAAGCTGAAGGAAAACGAAGGAAATGCATTTGTTTTTTATTGCAAACTATGACTTTTTCCACCAAAAACACCCATACAGATAAAGGAAAAAGCGCTTAAGCATCAGGGCATGGCTGTGTCTGAGATGTGTGTGTATTTCTCATAGATGAAGCTTGATCTGGATTTGTCAGTTTGAACGTTTCAGTATTTGAGCTTTTGTCTCGTCCTTGACCATGTGACCCAAGTAGATTGTAACTCTTGCTTTGGCTTTTTCTGCTCTCCTGCTGCCAGGCTCTCTCTTCAGACCCTGCTCTCTGTTTTTGTTCGTCGTTGATATAACATTACAGAATGTGGCCTGAATGAAAACGTACAGTTTTACACCATCATCCTGATAACATTTTTAGTACTAGGGCTGTGCTACAGTACAAACCGCTGTAGTTAAAAAGCAGTTCCTACAATGTTTATCACAGATTTATGAAAATTTATGTTGTCATGACTAGGCATGGGCTGGTATAAAATTTTGATGGTATGATAACCTTGGATAAAAATTTCACGGTATCACGGTATTGTGATTACTGCTCCAAAATATATTCTTTTTGAGTATCTGGGTAAAAAACAAAACCTTTTTCACCTTTAAACACAATATATTTTATTTTGAAAAACATTTATAGTTTTTTGGGGCAGTAAACATGTCAGGCTAAATAATTTAAGCGAATCATTGATTTCTGCGGTCTTCATTTGTTTCAAAAACACAGAGGTCTTTACAATTTACATCTAGAAAACATGTAAATAAAAAATTGTACACAAACCTTAGGAACGATATTACAGAAAATTTTGGCGGTATGAAAACCTTGACTTTTCCAAACGGCGGTATATCTTGAAAACGGTTATCATCCCATGCCTAGTCATGACAAAGACACTGAAAGGTTTTGTTATCTTGGTAATGTCAAGTTGTCATGACAAAGACAGGTTGTGATGGATTTGTTTATGTCAAGTTGTCATAACAAAGACATCTCAAACAATGTTACCTTAGCATTTAAAGTGACATAACTGAGCGGATGACACTTATACTGTTGGCAGTTGTCATAAGCATTTATAAAATCTCAAAAAAAAGGTGAGATTAAAGGTGAAAGTGACTATACCATGGCAGTTTTATAAACACCACTGTTCAAGTAAAGTGTTAACTGTTTTTGCAGATCTGTTGAACAGAGATCTGATATTTTTTAGATCATTACGTCTACTAAATTTTCACTGATAGCCCAAATGTATCCTCGTTTTAGCCAAAAACGTCCATGTTTGGACATCTAAACAGCTTTTAAACACAAAGTGAAGTTTATTTATGAACTAATTTTGAGAGGATCATGTGCTTATGATTGCTTGCGGCTGGTTCGCATTATTCTATTTATGATTCATGAATCAAACAATTCCTAAGCCACTATAAATAACCCAAGTTCCATATCACAGCCATCTTTATTTTGAAGAATCCCCATTCCACCCCTACTCATCCTCCTTTCCTAGATGGGTGGCACGGTGGCCCAGTGGTTAGCACTGTTGCCTCACAGCAAGAACGTTTACACGTTCTCCCAGTGCTCACGTGGGTTTCCCCCGGGTTCCCCGGTTTCCTCCCACTGCCAAAAACATGCAACTTATGTTAATTGACTAATTCAAATCGACTACATAGACATGCTCCTATTAAGTAGTTATCTCTTAAGAGCAATCACTATCTGTTCATTAGCTACCCGCAGGGGAGTTCATCGAGATCTACCTGAGCTCAAACTCTCCTTTCGCCTTGCAAACGAGAGGGAGCCCCGGGCTCGAGGATCTTATGAGCTCAGGGCTCTCTCTCGGGACAGCATGCCAAACAAGCTTTATAATCAATCATAAGCTAAGTGTGAACTCTTGAAATTGCTGGGTGAGGTCTTTGACTTGTAGAACAAGTTGTGTGATCTGCTGTGTACAGATTTTTGCCACAATAGTTACCATATACTTTTATCCAGGCTTTTATATCTGTAAAACATTCAGTTAGCTTTGAGTTTAGATAACTCATCAGGCTTTGTTAAAATAACTGTGTGTCATTAGCACAGCAATGAAAGCTAATCCAACGCATTGTAATGTCTCTCGGGGCAGCATGTATACTGAAAAAAGCAAGGAACACACACAGAGTGAAAACTAGCATGGCTAGAGGGAAAATATCCCTAAAAATCCACTCATTAGCTTACAAAAGAAAATCTCGACTACTTTGGCACTTCTCTTAATAGTTTCAAGGAGAAATTCACTATGGATTGCATCATGCACATGTTATATGTGTGTTTTTAGAGCCTTTTCAGTTAGGAAATGTACAGGTAACAATAATAACCAAACTAGCGTTTAGTGGAATTAGCAAACTGCGATTCTCAAATCTTTTGGGTCGAGTCTGATTGCTCAGTTGTGAAGTCGTCAAACTAGCAACGGTAGTGTAATGTTAATTACAGCAGGTAAATACCGCTGACTTCTGTGAATAAGGCACAAAGTATAATGAGTCTTATTAGCATATATAAAGGAGAGCGAACGGACTCTTGATATTTGACATAAAGAGCTGGCGAACGACACCGATGATGAACAAGGAGCGAGGGTGTACCTTGGCAATGCTTCAAAGCGTTGACATGAATCAGTGCAGATGTCTGAGCATCTGACTCATGCTTTTTTTCTCTATTTAGATTCCTTGTGCATAAGATAATTAACATTTATCTCAGTCTGCAATATTGCATATTGTTCGTTTTGATCTTAAGGGGATGTTTACATGAAAAATTGTGTGTTTTGTATAGTGGGCGTGAGAGCTCAAATGTGTTGCCAATTAAGAAAAAGCATGCAAATAGAAAAACTCCAACAAATGGGGGGAAAAAACATCTTTCTCAGTTTGACGACGTGCACTAAAATTATCAAAACACATGCAAATAGAGAAACACACTGCAAATAATGCAGACCACAACGGAAATGTGTGAGGTATTTATAATGAATGCCATAATTCAATCATTCATTTTCTTTTCGGCTTAGTACCTTTATTAATCTGGGATCGCCACAGCAGAATGAACCGCCAACTTATCCTGCATATGTTTTACTCAGCGGATGCCCTTCCAGCTGCAACCCATCTCTGGGAAACATCCAGACATACTCATTTATGATATTGTTATGTAATGCCAGTTTGCACGTGCCTCAAGTGTGCAAATGTCTACTGTTTTATAACAGAGATCAACTACGCCTGCATGCTTGAGAACCGGGGTCTGTTTGGCAGGGGTTTCATGGCTAACGGGACAAGGAACCGTCAGAGGCACTGTGGTGATTTGGGAAAGATTTTCAGCGGTTGATTCTAATAAGAGCAGACAAGCATGTGCAAAGCTTCTCTCGGGCTGAGGGAACAAGCTGACAGCTGACAAAGCAATCGAAGAGACATCGCCAACACACCAGTCCACTGACCTCAACTCCGGCTCAAATATAAGATTAATTTTAAATGGATTTACAGGTCCTTTCAGGTGCCCCCCCTCTGACTGGCCGGTGATGCTCACTGATTCTGTAATGTGCCAGTTGCATTGAGTGGACCGGCAAAGGTCTTTAGACTGTTCGCTTGTATATGTGTGTGCAGGAAAGTTTAGGTAAGGCGAATAACTGACTTTAGCTTTATTTTTCAGGTAAACAAGAATGTCCTCTCAGCATGTTTCTTAAATATCTGCAGACAAATGATAATATTTTAATGGCTTAAAAGAGTCAAAAGCATCTTAAACACCAAAGCACACAACCGAAAGCTCAATCTGATTACCCACCCCCTGACATTTCTGGAGAGTGCCAAATATGTCCCAGGAGCTACATTTTTTTGCATTTTTTTTGGCCAAATCTGCCCGAGACCGTTGTGTACGCTTTTTGAGATCTCAAATTTCTCTCATGAGTGCCATTCATGCCTGCTCTTCTCATGTAAATCCACCAGAGGGCGCTGTTGCCTGAATGACCAACTGACTGACCGAGTCCACCACCTACTCCCTTCTTTATCACCAAACTGATATGGTTTTAAAAAGCACCAATGGACCTGCGTCTTAAATCCTCCGACGTACGTGGCGGACTACTGGACAAACTGGTAACAGCAGAAGGTAAGTGGTCAGCTGGTAAGCTAGGGTTGGAAATCATATGGAAAGATTCCACTCACTCACTGTCCTTCAGCTAATTTATCAGGGGTTGCCACAGTGGAATGAACCACCAATTACTCTGGCATATGTTTTATTTGGCAGATGCCCTTTGGCGAAAGCCTCTTTACAGTAGCTTGCCTGTAGATGTGTTTTACAGTAGTATTCACTTACCGCAATTTGTTTATGGTAAAAATAGCTTTACAGCTAATTAATTTTACTGTAAAAATATTACAGTACGTTTATGGTAACTTATTTAAACTACTGAAAATTAGTTTTACAGTATAGTATTATTACAGTACTTTTATGGTAATTATTTTCAATTATCGCAACAATTTTACAGTATTACATCACAGTACTTTTACTGTAATTTACTTCAATCTTACATTACGGGTACAAAATCTTAATTTTTTGGTATTTTACCTTAATGTTATTTGATTAAATTCAAAATAATTACATGAAATATGAGACATGTTCTTAAATCTTTTATGTAATTCATTGATGGGTCAAGAGCACTCTGAGGAAACCCACACCAACACGGAGAGAACATGTAGACTCCACACAGAAATGCCAACTGACCCAGCCCGGATTTGAATCATCGACCTTCTTGCTGTGAGGTGACAGTGCCAACCACTGAGCCACCGTGCCACCAAATCTTTTATGTATTTAATGATATTAAAACAAACTAAAACACAATGTCAAGGTCCAAACTTTTAGTCTTTAAAGTACAATGAATAAGTGAAAACCTCAGCAGATATTCTGACTGATTGGCTGTTGTCTCTTATCTGGATTCCTGCCATTTAATTTCAGCTCTAGGTTCTCCTTTGGGCCGCTCCAGCCAATAGCAGAACCGCAGATTCTGGGGAGGTGGGGATAAGGCCCCATCTGTTTGTTCAAACTTTAGATTAAAAAACAACACAAAAAATATTTATCATTTATCAAGTATGTCAGAGATACTTATAAAGCATATACAATTATCATGATAACAATGTTAATTAATTTTTGTAAATTACACCGTATTTACCTGCAACATGAACTGTATTTTACTGTTGCATTGTGAAAATTACTGTATATTTTGCAGTAAAGATATTGTGGTACAGTGGTAAATTTACAGTACATGTTAATAGATGCTCCAAATAGGTGGTGGAGCCTGGCCTATAGAAGAGAAGGCCAGACTCCAAACCAGTGCTTGTTCACCAAGTCAGCGAGTGCGTTACTGAGATACCGTGAGCACGTTATCTAGTGATTGTAATTTGTGGATACATTTATTTTTATTTTTTAGATATATTTAAGTCTTTTGGTTTGTTTATTTGACATATACATGTCAAATAACACTGAGGTGTTTTCCTGGGTGCGCAATCATTTTGTTTGTGGACCAGGCCTTAACACGCCTCCCAATTGGTCTGACTGGACCCAGAAGGGATTGGGAGGATTTACAGTACTATATACTGTAAATACATTTACAAAATGGTACTGTAAATGTAATAACAGTATTGTTGCTGTAATTGATTTACAGAAAGTAACTGGTGAACTACTGCCAGTAAGGTACTGTAGATTCTACAGGAAATTGTTAACAGTGTAAAAAACTGTACTTTATGATTTATTTTTGCATTATGGAACATCGATACTCCCAACAACTTTTAACCTTAAAAAGAAAAAAAAGCAACTTTTATTCTCATTTTTAATAGTTTAAGTGATATATTGTCTGGGTTGGTGTGGCATAATGCGCTACAAAAACCTGATAATAAACTGCTAGTACATTTTCTGTTATTTTTGTTTCTTATATTATTTCAAACTACTAAAATGCTACTAAAAGTCACTTTGTTAAACTGTAGAGTTGAATTTTCAACATAAAAAGTCAATAGAGTGGAGATTAACAACCCATAATGCAATTCACAAGCGTAATTAAACCGAAAACACAGAAGCTGTTAATTAACAGATATTTATTACAATGTACACAACATTACACATCAGTGTCTCTGCTTGTTCTTGAAGCATTCTGTTTCTGTTCTTCCTTTCTTTCTGTCTTCATTTACAGTATCTCCCATTCTGTCTGCATGAATCTGGCTTCCTCTCAGTCAGGAGTTGTGGATAATCCCTCAACATGTCACACTCACGGGAGCATGTAACTCAGGTTGAGAGAGCACGCCAGTGTGTTCCTCGCTGATGAATCTCAGCTTAGTTCATCTCAAAGATATGAACCGACTTCTCCTCAGGGAAAAATACAGACTGTTAGATCCAACAGAGTCTGTCCGGTTCATCTCAGGTCAGGTTTTCCCTCCACAACTAATCTGCTGACTGATTACACTCTCTCAAAACAAAACCGCAACAACAAAAGGCAAAAAAACAAAGAAGAGTAAACGAAAGCAAAACAATGCAAACCAGGGGGGAAAGTTTGCATGCATTTTGTGTTTGTTTATGTGTTTTGTGTTTGTTAATTAATATTTTTATATATATTTATTTAATGGATTGTTGCATTATGGGACTGTTTGGACACAATCATTATTTTGAAAAACAATTGTCATAAAATAAGAATACTGTTAACAATAAGACAACTGTTAACAATACTGTTAACAATCCTAAAAAAACAGTCATCATAGAATCACACAAATGCATGCAAAATAATAATAATAATGTATATTTTAAAATAAATCTAAATAAATTTAAAGCTATTTTATATCAATGGAAAGATTATTAAATACAAGTAAAGTGTTTATTTTAATATTTTCAATACCTATTGTATACAGTGGTAGATCTTTCTCATATCTGGCACCTAAACTTTGGAACAGCCTTCCTAGCACAGTTCGGGAAGCAGACACTATTTCAGTTTAAAACTAGATTAAAGACACATCTCTTTGTATTCGCATACACATAAACAAATGCTTTTGAAATTCAAATCCTCTAACGGATTGTTAGTCTGCATCATTTAGGGTAGAGGTGCCCAAAGTAGGGCCTGCGGGCCAAAGTTGGCACCTAGATACCTTTGGTTTGGCCCAACATCCTATCTGGAAAGAGAGGGAGAATGATGGCGAGTTAGTTGGGGCAAATGCCTTTGACAGAGATCCATAATTTCAAATTTAACGTAATCTTTAGTTTCTTTGTTTAATTAAGGAGCTAAAAAAAAAACGTTTAAATGAAATGTTGCAAAGGAATCAGACTTTTAAAATGTAAATACTGACAGATAGATGACAATGCACAAGACATTGGTAAGCCAATCAGGGCAAAGGCAGAAGCAGCTTGACAAGTGTATTCAGCATTGAACTCAGTTGTGTTATAAATGGCATTGTTTACTGTATGTTTTTACTACATTAAGTTCTTATAAAATGTTAAAATATTATACTGCATCATTACTTAATATTTTTTTTAAAGCAACATTTTCTTGTTACTTTTAAATATTAGCAAATAAATTGCCTGTGAAAAATTTAATGTAAAACGGTTTGGTATATTTTACTTTGGCCTACATTCCTCAGTCAACTTTGGTTTTTGGCCCTTTATAATAAAAAGTTTGGGCACCCCTGATTTAGGACAACCGGAGCTGGGAACACTTCCCAAAAGACATTATAGTTTGAATGGCATCAGCACATATGCTAGTTTGTTTTTATTATTCCCGAGGTGTCCATAATCCTGGACCAGGCCGTATCCTGAGCAGCTGCTGTGATGGTCATGGAGAAGTAGGGAGCATGAAACTGATTCCTGTAAGACCCCAGTGACATGAGTCTTCGCATTGATCCTAAAGGGCCAGCCTGTACACCAGCCAGTGACCTTTCCCAACTCCAGCTTCTCCACCAGCATTCTCCAGCCTCTGGTGCCTAGACTGCAGCTCTGCACAAGATGATTGGCCAGAGGAAGAACGGTCATGCCCAACTGAGCCTGGTTTCTCTCAAGGTTTTTTCCTTCACTTTCGTCAATCTGTGAAGTTTGTTCTTTGCCGCTGTCGCCACTGGCTTGCATAGTTTGGGACCTGTGGAGGTGGACCAAATATGGAGGAAGTAGCACTGCATTGTCATATACATTTATTTAAAGACTATATTTTACTTTTTCTTGCTTAATTGTTTAGCCTAACTAATACATTTATCTAGAAAATAGCGTCATATTTATACTAAAAGTACATAACAATAATAAAGTAGCCTAACAATCATTAGTCTTATTAAATGTTAATATTAACAATAGCTTTCTCTTCTGTAAATCATGGTAAAAATCTGTGAACGTGATTTATTATTTCTCAAAAAATAAAATAAACAGCATACATGTATGATTTTATTATTTTTTTATATTATTTTTATTTGTTTTCATTACAGTTAAAATACCCATGTCAGACTGCAAATATATAAAAAAATCATCTATATAATAATGACTTTAAAAAAAATAAAACAGGAAATGATAATGAACATAGTTAAAAGCTTCACTCTTAAATAATTTATTTCTGTAAAAGCTTTGTTCACACATGTATTTGTTACTTGATAAACATAAACAATAGGCCTTATTGCAATTGTCTCTTAACCTCGTTCTCTGTTACGTTATTTCAGGAGGGAAATTCACAGTGGGATTATTCTAATTTATGGTAACTCATCCATTGCAAATTGATTCTAATATATTATAGGTCACACAGGAATGGAACCCCAAGCAGACTGCCAGATGTGTCTCATAATGAGAAGAGAATGAGAATGAGGAGGATATTTAATTTAAATAATAAAAATATGAAATTATGTGGAAAAATTCTATCAGCCCATGACCGCTGGATGAAATTGATGGAATGGGAACTGCATAAAAAAGAAAGGGGAAATAAATAAATAAACATTTAAAATACGTTAAAACCCCCTCAGCCCTACCAATGGGTCACAACTGGTCACAACATCAATCTCCGTTTTGCAAACGAATCACTGAGTCGATTTCGTTCAGTTGACAGAATCGGTTCATTCAGTTTGAATCATTCAAACAACCCAATCGTTTGGAGCTAATTCTTTCTAAATCTGTAAATGGTCGCAAAATGGAGATCTTACAGTCGATATTTTATTTAGAATTTGCTATTTTATTTACAATAAGTAGCTCATTAATTACTGACGGAAGTGCTCGGTGTCGACTCGAATCATTTACGCCGTGCTGACTGGACAGGTTTGTCGTTTGTAAATATAATTGTTAATTAAGGCTGTTTTGTTTTGACCTTTGGCAACCTTATGATTGCACCGTAAAGGGACATCAAATGACGCCAAATGGAGGTGTTACAGTTAATATTTTATTTTGAATTTGTTTATTTACAACAAGTGGCTTATTAATTACTGACGGAAGTGATCGGTGTCGACTCGAATGAATCACGCGGTACTGACTGGACACGTTGCAGTTGTGTTTGTATGTTAATTAAGGTTTTATTGTTTTGAACTTTGGCCATGGTATCATTGTACCTTAAGAGAACATCAAACGACGCCAAATGGAGGTGTTACAGGCAATATTTTATAAAGATTTTGTTATTTTATCACAAGTTCAAAATCTCTACAGTTTGTGACTGTTGTACCGAGAAAAGCAGCACGTATCTACAGAGAAAAAGGTAACGTTAAGTGTTTCATTTGCTTTCTTTTTGGTTGTTGTTTCTTTTTTTTATTATTACTTAAAGTGCTTTAAATATATACAATTAAAAAATATGTTAATGAATGATGACGTGATTTTAAAAAAAGTCCTGAAGGTATAAAATTATCCTATTTACAGACTGAGGAATGCTTTGAGCCCAAAACATTTGCATTTTCACTGTAACAAATGTACCACAAAACAATAAGACTTCAAGAATTTCTTATGACAGAAATTGAAACCAAGTAAATAATAATCGCACATGGTTCCATTTAAAAAGCCATTAGGAGAAATGTACAATTTCTCTGCCTCCACAATGGTAGTTCAACATCATTGGGATAAAGTTGCTTTTAGATTATTCACACATTTTACCTTTTTGATATAAATTCAGAAAAGAAAAACATTAAATAAAATAATCACATGAGCAGCCAATGATGATAAAAGTAGGCTGCAGGATTGTTTACAATCAGTGTAGTGCTAATGCTGTTTTAAAACCATGCTTGTGTGCGATTTCAGACCCAATATTCAAAGTAGCGCTGTAAACGATATAGGCACACTCACCGGTCATTTTAGGTACAGGTACACATGTCCAACTGCTCTTTAACGCAAAGTTCTACTCAGCCAATTACATGGCAGAAACTCAATGCATTTAGGCATGTCAACATGGTTAAGATGATCTGTTGCAGTTCAAACCGAGCATCAGAATGGGCAAGAAAGGTGATTTTAATGACTTGGAACGTGGCATGGTTGTTGGTGCCAGACGGGCTGGTCTGAGTACTTCAGAATCTGCTGATTTACTGGGATTTTCGCGCACAATCATCGCTATGTTTTACAGAGAATGCTCAGAAAAATAGAAAATCCAGTGAGCGGCAATTCTGTGGGCGCAAATGCCTTGTTGATGTCAGAGGAGAAGGGCCGGACCGGTTCGAGCTGATAGAAAGGTAACAGTAACTCAAATAAACACTTGTTACAACTGAGGTATGCAGAAGAGCATCTCTGAACATGTCGAACCTTGAGGCAGATGTGCTACAGCAGCGGAAGACTACACTGAGTGCCACTCCTGTTAGCTAAGAACAGGAAACTGTGGCTACAGTTCACACAGGCTCACCAAAATTGGACATTAGAAGATTGGAAGAACGTTGCTTGGTCTGAGTCTCGATTTCCACTGCAACATTTGGATGGTGGGGTCAGAATTTGCCATCAGCAACATAAGAGCATGGATCCATCCTACCTTGTATCAACGGTTCTGGCTGGTGATGGTGTGAGGGACATTTTCTTGGCACACCTTGGGCCCATTAGTACCAACAGCAGCTCTGGGCCTGAGTACTGTTATTGACCATGTCCATCCCTTTATGACCACAGTGTACCCATCTTATGATGGCTACTTCCATCAGGATAGCGCGCCGTATCATAAAGCGTGAATCATCTCAGATTGATTTCTAAAACATTACAATGAGTTCACTGTACTCAAATGGCCTCCGCAGTCACCAGAACTCAATCCAATAGAGCACCTTCAGATGTGGTGGAACGGAAGATTTGCATTTTGGATGTGCAGCTGACAAATAACTCTGATGCTTTCATGTCAATATGGACCAAAATCTCAGAGGAATATTTCTAGTACCTTGTTGAATCTTGTTGAAAGGTTTAAGGCAGTTCTGAAGGCAAAAGTGGGTCCAACCCTGTATTAGTAAGGTGAACCTAATAAAGTGGCCAGTGAGCGTATAATATGTAAGTTGTCACTTAACAGATGTGCAAATATAAAAACTTCTATTTCAACATCAAGCTAACTGGGTCGAACTCACAATAACCACTAACATCAGACTCTCTCTAATGGAACAGGAATGATGAAGCTTAAAGTTGTTGTCTGGCACAGGATTCACCACAGGAGGACCTCGCACACCTTTCATCTCAGTGCTTCGAGAAGAGAAGTGCAGGCTCATCTGAAAAGGTTCGTCACTCTTCTGCATTTTGCCAATTTGCATAGTATTTATTTGTATAAAATGCTTTTTTTGAAAATCAATGCATAATGATGGATTTTTTCTCACTGCTGCCAGTTTGCCATCTGTTGTGATAAAAAATTCTGGAAGTTAATGATTTCTGAAAAATGCATAAGTCAGTACTGTTGACTTTGAGGATGTATGTGAATTGCTTGTTTCAGGTAGCCTATTTATGGATCCCATGTTGATATTTTTTATATCCTGTGTTTGACAGGTTAAAGAATGAACACAAGTTTGGTATTGATCGTTAATTGGACATGTAAAAGTACAATAGGAACACTACTTGAAAGTACAATCTATGCGTTTACTCTTCTATTTGTATTAGTTTAGGATTCAAGCCAGATCCAGGGTTGCCAACCTTGATGGCCAAAAATCAATGACTGGCTTCTCTTTGAATATCCAGCTATTCATTTTAATTCCGGCTTAATGTAAATTACACATTGCCTATATGTTTAAAGGAATGGTTTCCCCACAAATTAAATTTACTCACTATTTAAGCACTCGTATGTGGATGCAAACCTTTGTGAGCTTCTATATTCCATTGAACACAAAATAAGATCTTTTGAAGTATGTTAGAAACCATCAGCAACAACAAACATACTATGAAAAATGAAAAATGTAAAGCCCTTTAACACCAAAAGTGAAATGTGAGATGAGCAAACCTCAGGCTGAAGGAAATGTAAATTCATGTTTGAGGCGCAGCTCAAAGAAACCTTACTGGATTGCATGAAAAATATTTCATAAAAAATAATAGCTCTCTTCAGCAATGAATATCCTGAGTTTGTATTTTACAGTTTTGCTTTAGGAGAGTGAAACTGATTTTGTGCAAGGGAGATGAGAAAATGCATCTTCACATTAAAGCTATAACTACAGTAAATGTTTACATTTTGTACACAACACATCTGCACTTACTCCTATATTCCTCTGTCATGATAACAGGAGAGCTGTCAGTCAACATGTGAAAGCAAAGCAACTGGCATAGTTGTTTTTAGAAAAACTCACTCTGACGTTTTTTTTTAGAAAATATAAAGCAATGTGTTAATTTATTAGTTACTTTAATTACATAACTCACATTACAGACTTTCTAATGGGTGCATGTCTATTTCCCTCTTTTTTATATGATTTTTTTATTATTTTTATAAAGCTTCTAACCTAAATTCCAATTAAAATCCAATCTGAGCATATCAGGCATGTTTGATATTTTGAGCTCATTTTAGTACACACGTTGTTTTCCTTTTTTTCCTGGGTCTCCTAGCAACAAGGTGTAAGCTTCTGTGTTTGAAACAGCTCAAAAGTCTGGTACTGAATGACTGGTGTATTGAAGTGCACTCATTAAGTTTTTATATTAAAACACTTTATGAACTTTTATTCACCGTTTTGCTGTAAATATTGTTTTTTGCCTATGGTATTTCAGCAAAACGTCTCGTCATTGTGTGTCAGACATTGCTACTTTGAATTACATTTGAGGGCGTTAGGGTGGAGCAGTAAGTAGCACGATCGCCTCACAGCAAGAAGGTCACTGGTTTGAGCCTTGGCTAGATCAGTCCCTTTTAGGCATGGGATGATAACCGTTTTCAAGGTATACCGTGGTTTGGAAAAGTCTAGGTTTTCATACCGCCAAAATTTTCTGTAATACCGTTCCTAAGGTATTGTTTTATTCTTTTTTAAAATTATTTTATTTTAGTTTTTAGGACAAAAGTATCTCCAGCAGAAAAAATAGCCAAAGATGCCGTTTTAAATTGTAAAGAATTCTGTGTTTTTGAAACTAATGAAGACAGCAAAAGTCAATGATTCACTTTCATTATTTATTAGAGTTGTTTACTGCTCCAAAATATTATAAATCTTTCAAAAAATAAAATATATTGTGTTCAAAGGGGAAAAGAGTTTTAGTTTTTTAGCCAGACATTTAAAAATAATATATTTTAGAGCAGTAATCACAATACCATCATACCGTGATATTTTTTTATACAAGGTTATCATACCATCAGAATCTTATACTGGCCTATGCCTTGTCCCTTTATTCATATATATTTTATTTATTTATATATATTTTAAATTGTAAAAAAAAAAAAAAAAATCTGTGTTTTTGAAATAATGATGTCAGAAGTCAATGATTAATTTTACTTATTTTAGCCTGACATGTTTACTGTTGCAAAATGTTTTAAATGTTTCACAGCATAAAATATATTGTTCAATAGGTATATTTTAGTGCAGGAACCAAAAATTCTTATACCGGCCCATGCCTACTTTGGACTGTGGGGGAAACCGGAGCAAACCCACGTGAACACAGGGACAACATGCAAACTCCACACATGCCAACTGACCCAGTCGGGACTCAAACCAGTTACCTTCTTCCTGTGAGGCGACAGTGCTAACCACTGACCCATCATGCCGACCCCATAAAACAATTCAAAAGCATTAAAAAAAAAACGATTAAAAGAACAAAACATGAAATGCAAAATACGGAAAACTAATTTAGGGATTTTTTTTACAGTGTATGCATGTATTGCACTCACTTGCATGATGTAATAAATCCAGCACAGCAGACTGTTTCTACAAACATTTGTATGAGAAATATCAGCAGCTCTGGGAATTCAAGCATGATACCATGGCAGGTTCATAAAATGTCCTCGCTACTAAATATTCCAAGGTAAACCTATGGTATTCTAACAAATTGAAGGCGATTGGGAACAACAGCAACTCAGCCATGAAGTGGTAGGCCCTGTAAAAATCACAGAGCGTGGTCAAATGCTGAGGGGCACGGTGTTTAGAAGTCGCCGGTGTTTACTGCATAGTCAACAACTACAGACCTTCAAACTTTTTGTTTTCAGATCAGCTCAGGAAAAATGCATAGAGTGCTTCATAAAATGGGTTTTCATGGTCAATGGTCTGGTAATCAGATTGACGAGTCTGGATTTGGTGGTTGCAGTAGAACAGTACTTGCCTTAATATGTTATTCTAATGTTTGATGGAGAGGGAATTATGGTGTGGGCTTGTTTAGCAATTCAGGGGACATTATTGGACAATTCAAAAACATGATCCCAATTTTGTGGGAACAATTTGGGGATGGCCCCTTACTGTCCAAGACATAGACTGCATGGACTATATATATTTTATATATTTTTAAGTAACTACATCCAACTTTTGTTATTGTCACATGACCTAACATGAGTTTCATCGATTCGTTGCTATTCACAAATTCTCTTGCATGGCCTTTATGGAATAGTAAAGTGTCCATTGGATTTACACATCACAATCTTGCTGGTAGTAATTGGTCATCCGAGTACTTACCTTGTGTAGTTTTTTAAAGACTATGAGTTCAGACATACTACTCAGCTTGCAGGCTTTATAGAAGAATTAGAATTCAAATGTAGACATGGATGAGCTAGTTTGGTGTGACGGAACTTGTGTGGCCTGCACAGTGTCCTGATCCCAACCCAGTAGATCAAGTTTGCGATGAACTAGAGCCTGCGAGTCGGGCCTTCTCATCTAGTATCAGTATCTAACCTTACAAGTACTGTTGTAGAAGATCGGTCTAAAATTTTCTGACTAAGGCCCAGTTTACACTAGTACATTTTAGTTTTAAATTGGCGTTTTAGCATGAAAACAATACCCGTCCACACTAGTGTTTCACCCAGCGTTTCTGAATGTATCTCTGTCCACACTACTCCACCAAAAACGTATATCACGTGACCATTCGCGCACTCTGGGCATGCGCGTTCAAGTATAAACAGGAAGCACGTGTCTCGCTCGGCATTCTAAATAGGGCTCACGCTGCTTGAAACGCGAGCGATTAGCAAGTGCTTGAACAATAGCTTGCCTCTTGTGAATATATGCAGCTGTTGTAGTAAAAAAGGCAGAGTTTAACTGCACAATGGCGCCTAAAATGAACAATAGTGCAAACAACACTCCCATTTATGTCCATGTTGTCTACAGTGAAGGCTGGTCTGCCATCTTCCGGTGGCGTTGTAGTCATGTGATAGGGGCTTGACGAATAAGGGTAGGTTACGCAATGACCCAAAAGCCCTATTCGAGTAGCGAATCTCAGCAGCCACACCTCCATTTTCAGATGTCTCCGTTTTCCCCCATCCACACTGAGACAGAGCAACAGCGTTTTAGAATGAAAACAGCCTCTCCAGCGTTTCCAAAACGCTCCATTTTCAGGGCTCGTAGTGTGGGCGGATGGCGTAACTGTAGCAAAACGTATGCGTTTAAAAAGAAAAAAAAAAACGCATTAGTGTAAACGGGGCCTAAATTGAGAGGCACTGTGGCTAAATTGTTAGCATGGTTGCCTCGCAGTCTAAAGAGATGTGGTATAGGTGAACTGGATAAATTGGCCGTAGTGTGTGAATGAGTGTGTGGGTATGTCCTAGCACTGAGGGTTGTACAATTGCCAGAGTAATTGGCAGTTAATTCCGTTGTGCCGAACCCTGATAAAGCAGAGAAAGAAATTGAGTGAATGACTATTTTGAGGGATGCTAAGATTTGTGTTAAACTTTAAAACAATAAATGAGAGACAGGCTGATGTCACAAGGACTAAATATTTGACATATTGCCAGAAATGTGGCTAATTGAAACAATTTCATTTCCAAACCTCTTGCCTCATTGGGGACGAGCAAATCATTCTAAAATGTACGAGTGAGATTGTACAAAAGAATTCAAAATAGCCACTAAATCAAATAGTTGCAAATTGACAAACTGCAATGTACCTGAAGTGTGCTTTGAAGAGTTTTAAATACTAAACTTCAAACACATCAGCATTACCTTGTTTGTTCTTAAAGTACTTTTTTACTTGTCTGGCGATTGGGTTGCTGTTATAAACTGAACACAACCTGCCCAGTGTGCCCTGCCAGTGAGTTGCCCTAGCATGGTACTATTCTTCAGCTTCGGAGTGCAATCACCTTTAGACACAACATATTGTATGATGCTGACCTTTTTGGTATTTTAACAAGCCTGCTCTGCTCGTGAAGTGATTTACAGCCTCACAGGGTGAAGATGTTGAGCAGTAAGCCACTGAAGGATGATTATATCTTAAAAATTCCTGCCTTTTGTCCGCACTTAACTCACCGGTCGGGAACAGCACATTGGTCAGAAGTTACCGTGACCTTTAACCACTCAAACTTAAGATTGTGTTGAATTTGGACTGTCTGAACCTAAGTCTATGAACTTAAATAATGATGGGGTGCATTTATATGTTGCTTATGCAAACAGAAGAAAGAGGTTTTGCATATTAACAACAGCTCACAAAGTTGTCAAGCTTTTTATTTTTAGGAATGCAAATTGCATTTATCAATGTCCTCTTGCAGAACCAAGAACATGTGGAAATTATAAGGGTTTTCTGTTTGTTCCAAAAGAGACTAAAAAAGCAATTAAAATGAATAGGCTCTTGTGCCTTTACAGCTGTATGGGCTAATTTGGCAGAAACCTTTGACTTGCAGCAGTTTTTCCTCGCTTCAGTCTTGTTACTGAACAGATAGTCTTTAATTGTGCTTAAATTAGTCCTGACATCAAAATTGTGGAAGAGCTAGCATATTTTTATTGAAGCAGAATGGGGAGAGACTCCTCTCGAACCCTAAATAAATTAACCTTAATTTAGATCACTTTGGTTTATTTTGTTGTTGATTAAATGCTGATATGATTTGGTGTAGTCATGTCATAATGAAATTATTTGCAATGCAAGTTAATGTACTACATTTTTGACTCTTCTAAAGCATCAAATAATGTACATACCTGTCAACCCTCCCGTTTTTCCCAGGATTCTCCCGTATTTTACAATTCTATCCCGCTATCTTCCCATAAAGGTATTTTCCGTATTTTCAATCTGTCTATGAAGGGTCTATGTATGTGTGGTATATACATACATATAAATATGTATATACAGGCATGCACACACACACACACACACACACACACACACACACACACACACACACATATATATATATATATA
>CAIGQQ010001014.1:971375-1012964 GCA_903798035.1 Danio albolineatus
GTGATCTGTAAACCTTTGCTTCCAAATTAACCTTATTATGGCCAGTATTAATTTTAAAGGAAAATTTGGATCTACCAACAGGCATACTTCGATGAAAGGAGTTCAGCACATGGAAAATGATACACATAGTTAAACACTTAAATGTATTCAACATCACCCCAAAGAGACATAATGTATGTTTAAATGTATCCATTTTGGTTTAATGTGTGTATTGTAAAAAAAAAAAAGAAAAGAAAAAAAGGCATATTTGTTTGTAATGTCGCAACAAACACACAAAAACTGCTGTATATACTGTAATTGTTTAAAGCGCATTAATATTTGTCCCTTTTAGAGTATATCCCACTGTTCCACTTTCCAGATATGGTCATAATATATTATATCATGTAATAACCTTATTCCTAGAGTTGGAAATGGACCTGTTAAACCATTTATGGAGAATGTTTGCTCTTACCAAAGCCGCATGCCCACTGTTTAGACATCAGAGAACAATTTAACACTTTGTATCAATATATTCTAGGGCAACTTTTATATTTCACTCCCTACACTGTAAAAACTGTAGTGAAAGACAACAAATATTTTTGTTTCTTTAACTAATTTTAATAAGTTAACCAGGTTTCAACAAATTTTTGAAGTTCTAAAAAGTTTAACTTATTATTTTAGTCAGCTTGATTAACGTAAGTTGAAATGAATAGAAAAGTTCATTTGATTCATCTAAAACATTTAAGGCAGCAATAATTTTACAGTCGAGCATATTTAAGTCTCACTTGAATTATCCTCAACAAATAGTTGTCCTTCTGTGTCCTAAAGGTATCAAAAGCTTCTTGGGACAAGGTTTTCACTCCAATAGCTGTCATTGTAAGACAGTTAGTAACTCAATTATGCATGTCAATTAGGCATGTGTTTCTTAAGACTACTCATTTAAAGAAGCCACAACTAGCATGCAGTTTTGCACTTTTTTCAGAAAAAGAAGTTTACAGAAATTTGTGCTTATGCCAGTTGGCCAGAAGAACAAAAATGATTTATTTATCATTCAACATTCACCTGTCTTATTCCTGATATAAATATGGTGAAATGGTGTCTTCCCATCATTCAAAGCTGAGAGCAGTGACAGAGGTGACAGTTGGTCGTGCTGTCAGGTGAATAAACTTATGCTATCTTGAGCAACTCCATAAAACTGGGTTAGGGTTAGCGCTGTTCACAATATGGCTAAAATGAATATGAAACAGTTAATCATGATTCAGAAAGAACCATAATGAATTTATGCAAGCGTTAAGAAATTCTCTCTGTTCTCTCTGCCAGCAATAATTGAAGTTTTCAAATGACTGTCAGTCTCGATGTTGGTCATGCTACATACTGAGTTATGGCCAATTAGATATGAGAATCACCTAATTGTCTGGGGAACATTGAATCCACGCATTTGTGTGAGTGGCGGATAATTTAAAACCCCCCTGCAGTCTCTCTAATGGCAGCGGCCACATCAAGAACAAAGCCTTCAATCATATAAATGCTTGGCTTCCTCTCTGAGGATAACTTTACCTCGACGCTCTTTCCTTCTATTGCTCAACACATCAAGATGAAGGTGAAACTGACAGATTTTATGATACAAATCATCAGGGCTTTCAAAATATTGAAATGTCGAGTGGTCATGCTGAGTGTCTTAAATAGGTTGTGTGCTTAGGTTACTAAAGAGACTTAAAAGAGACCCTAAATAACCTTTTTGTTTGGAACTGACACTTGCCATATTAGTCTCAGTTTAAAGTCTTTTTTTATTGTGGAACTCAAATGAAGACCATTACTATTCGAGCTGGGTATTGATTCAGATGTCTCAATTTGATTGTGAATCCCTTTTATTGGGATATGTGTTTCACGTTTTATTTTAATGTGAAACAATTGAAGCTCCTGGCTTTTCTGTAAGGGTTTATTCCACAGGTGTCAAACTCCTGAAGGGCCGCAGTTTTGCACAGTTTAGCTTTAACCCTAATTAAAGGTGCAGTATGCAAGTTTGACTCCCAGTGGATGAAGTAGTTATTGCACGCCTTGTTTAAAACACATGCAAAAACAGATTGCTAGATTGACGACATCAACGGGAGTGTGTAGTTAGCCTAAAGACTGGCTTAAGGCTGAATTCATTTGTGTTCTAAATAAAAGCAACAGCACAAGGAATTTTTTTGTTCTAACCAACACCTATAATTTATATTGTAGTTACAGCTTCTATTTTTTTTGCAGCTGATCAGCAAAGAACTATGACAATGAGCACCTCAGGTACACCTAATGTGCTTTATTCAGTGTTAAATGCTTATAATGTGAGTTTGAATGCTATTTTACATGACTATTATTGCCATACTACAGAAAGCAGCAGCAGATAGTTCACCTCAGGTCTTGAAAATAAAATAAACTGTTTGACATTGAACTTTAGAGCTGTGACTCAGTGCAAGCCAACACATATCAGTCATTCAGCATGCACATTAAACAATGTTAAAGGCGTATAAGATGTATTAATTGGATTGTAAACCTTAGCATTTTGTTGTAGCGCAGTAAGTGCGCTATTCTGGCATTGGGCAGGTTAAATGACAAAACAAAGACAGCTGTTTAGGCACGAGACTCGTTTCTAAGCAGAATATCTTTTTTATAATACCTAATATATGTTCACTTAGCATGTATATCTGCAAACATACCATGGCATTTTTATGCTTAAGAGTCAGAAACTTACACACAGCACTGTAAACACACTTGATCAAACTAATTGAGTCTTTCAGGCATGATTGAAACCTACAGATAATGCTGCAGTCACACTATAGTTGGAGCTTGCGAAATTCTGTCATACGGCACTGCTAAAAAGGGGAGGGATTAAACAAGATGATTAGACATTTAAAACAGCAAGTGATTGCCCAATATTTAAAATATCTATACAGAGAGGTCATGTTTTGATCTTCGATTGGTCTCACGCAATCATTTAATGTGATTTCGTCAGAGTTCACCAAGCTTGAACTTTGCAACTCAGTGAACTGTGAAACTTGTCGCATGAGCTTACGTTTCCGGTCTGCCGCATTCGCTTGTGTATGAATGGAAGTCGATGGGGTGAAAAGTGCAGTGTGACCGCAGTTTAAGTATGTTGAAGCAGGGTTGGAACTAAAGTCTGCATGACTGCGGCCCTCCAGGAGCTGAATTTGACACCCTTGGACCCACTAATGCTATGTATTTCTAAAATGAACCATGAATATCACTTTATAAATGTGATTGTCATTATCAAAAGTAATGAAAAGAAATTTGAGAAATATATTTGTGTCTCTCGTGCGTCATAGCAGTGTCAGTTTATATAGGTACACTAGAGATAATATTTAAGATATTAATTGCAGGGGAAGATTTTCTGTGAATAATGGCTTTATAATCGTGTATTTTTTCACATCATATGGACTAACAGATCATTTTCCCCCTTGTCTTTTGGGGACATTGCAAGGAATCGTACAGATTTAGAACAAGATGTTTTCTGATATTTGGCAGAAATGCATACATCTCAACATTTATAGTTTTTTTTTCTACACATTTCAGCATTATTAGTGTTTTTTGCTGAAAAAAAAAAAACTAAATGTAATATTACAGCGTTTAAATGTGAAATATATAGTGTTTTTAATTTAATGGTTTCCAAATATATGCAATGAATGGATGGATTCCTCACTGAATCTGATTTAAATGGCTGCGTTAATTGTTATAAGATCTACCTTTAGTCTGGTGAAATGTTTAAAACCAGTTGAGAAATACAAAAATGAGCATTTCGTCAGCTATTCATTCATGTTTTAAGGGTTGTTTCTTTCTGAGAGCAGTGTGATCTTTTCATTCTGTTAAAGAGCCCCTATTATGGGTTTTTGAAAATGAGCTTGTATGCTGTGTGTTACACAGCTCTAAGTGAAGTGAAATGTCCAGCTAAGGCTTAAATCTGAAAGTGCAAAGTGTTTAAAACTATTGATTCATCTATAAAAGAGTCGACTCATAGTTCCTCAAACGAGTCGCCGTGCTTACGAGTCTTTAGCCGTTTCGGCATTACGTGAACACGAAACATAAGCCCCGCCCATTTATGCGCGCGCAGATTCGAAATCCCCAACCCCACCCACAAACAATAGCGGTGCGAAAACGTTGCCAGATCGGGCGGTTTTAAGTTTGATTGTGCAGGTAAAACCTTTTGGACAGGGTTTGGGGTGAAATCAGTGAGCTACATCTGGCAACACAGTGAGGAGCACTGTGCTTAGCTGGATATTGGAAGTGTGCAGAGAACCCAGAGATGAGACTTTGAGGAGTTAGTAGTTTCTGCAGAAATACCACAGCATTAAATCCAGCCATGAACTGTTCCCCCTCCGAGGAGTGTTTACAACGGAGGATTAGGAGCACCAGGAAATTTTCCAGGTCTGCTATCCAGCAAGTGTGAGTAAGTGCGATTAAGACGGTCGCCTCATTGTTTTCTCCAGCTTGTAAATGATGCATTTAACTGTGCTTTGTAACTTGTAACCGCTTGTAGTGTCTCTGGTTAACTTGTATTCTCATATCGCGTCTAAAAGCACGTTGTTAACGCGACGCGTGCCGCTGTGTTTACGGACTAAAATGCATTTGAGCTCGTGTTCCTCTCCTGTTTGTCGTTGCTATGGACACCATGAGCTCTGCTGCACACGAGCGGCCGTGCTGTTTATAATGGTTTAGCTTTTGCCGCTGTGTGCACTAATACTGAATGTCTGTCGCTTTTTACTTCTGGTTAAGAATTAGATTGATATGCTGGGAGATCGGGGGTTAGTTTTCGGGGTGAGGTGTCTGAAATACGGGCGACTCCCGATAAAAACGAGTGTTAGCAGATTAGCTCACGCACACGCTATGACTCCTTCCATGTTGATAAGCCGTGGTGGACATTCTCTCACGCTGAGCGCTGTCGACCAATCGCAACACACTGGGTCATCGGTCCAATCAGCGCAGTTTAGCATCGCGCGAAGGAGGGGTTTTGGAACAAATGAATCCCTGAACGATTCATATAGGAGTCGCTGAGATAATGAGGTAAAAATAAATGCATATTATAAGACAATGAAAGTGTTTTTTGACCATGCATGCAGATCAGCCTGCTGTTGGAGACCCCCAAAACCAATATATGACCATTTTCAATGTATAATATGGGCTCTTTAAATATTACATTTAACAGTAAGGCTAGACTTCTGCCTATCGTGAATGGACCTAATTAGTCGAGATAAAATACATGGTTGACATATTGATAATGATTATGCTTCACAAAGTAATAGTCTTATGTCGTCTTCGGCGTTATCTCACTTGGTTCTTCTCCTGATTGCATCAGTTCGATCCATTGTCATTTGAAACTCTGCAATGGCCCAGAGTTCAATGTAGCCTCAAGTCTTTTTCCCCCTGCATCTGTCTTTTTTTCACTTTGGCCTGTCACCTTACATTTGACTCAAACTGTCAAAGCCGACAGTGGACGTTTAAAACACCAGTAAGTGTAAAAGGACATATGAGGTAACGAAGGGTTGCAAGGAATACATTTGGCAAAGCTGAACCTACCCATTATGTCTCTTATGAGGCAGCTTAATGTGCTCTTCAATTTAAGTGTAGACCATTGCTACATTACAATAGATGTGAATCATAAACTCTGACGTCAGGAGTACTGGTGTGGTGATCTTTTACATCTACGAGCAAAACCACACCTGGGGACTGATTAAACTGTGAGCCTTTTTTATTTTAGTCAAACTTTACTTTTAATCAAATGATGAAATGGTGCACAATGACTGCTGGGTAAATTTCCCTGTCCACTTTCCCATTAAGGGTTGTAGTGCTTCTTATTGCTTATGCTTGCAGTGCCCTCAAAATGGGGCGAACTTTCTTTTCAATTAGGACTTTTCATTTCATATTAAGAATTATTTGATGTAATGAACATGATTTTAGTATGCTACTCTGAAAAGTTTTATGGTAAGGTACCGGATTGATACTATGATTATATAGAATGGGCTTCATAAAATGCAAATTGTGCTCTTAAGAAGACAGTTTGTCCAAAATAAAACTGATGTGTATCTTATGTCACTAGCCTTAAAGGTTTTCTTTGCTACTTAGGGTAGGGATTTTCACTGAGTTATTGAAATGTGAAAGTATTTTACTAATATTTGTAAGCTTGTTGAAATATGACACATTAATGCTGCGTTCACACCAGACACGTCAAGCGCCAGTGATTTACATGTTAAGTCAATGCAAATGTGCGAATAGGCATCCTGCACGTTTGTTACGTTTGTTATGACTTCAGCTTGAACAGTTCCGCTGTACTAAGCCAATTCATGAATTCATTCTTCTTCGCCTTACTCCCTTATTTATCAGAGGTCACCACAGCGGAATGAACCGCCAACTATTTCAGCATATGTTTTACACAGCGGATACTTTTCCAGCCACAACCCAGTACTGGGAAACACCCATACAATCTCACATTCACACATATTCATACACAATGGCCAATTTTTTGTTTACCCAATTCACCTATACCGCATGTTGCGAAAACCAGAGGACCTAGAGGAAACCCATGCGAGCAACGAGAGAACATGCAAACTCCACACAAAAACTGGCTCAACCCGTACTCGACCATCTTGCTGTGAGGCAACAGTGCCAACCACTGAGTGACTGTGTCGCCCACTAAGCCAATTAATAAAGAAAAAATATCATAATTAATATGACACTTCCTTTGTGGGTAGCACAGTACCTCAGTTGGTTGCACTGTTGCCTCATAGTCCGATGGTTGTTGGTTTAAATCCTATCTGTTCAAAGTTTACATGTTCTCCCTGTGTTCACGTGAGTGCTTTTGTTACCGGTGGTTTCTGGTTTCCAAACACATGGTGGATTATTTAAACTAAAATAGAGAGTAGGGTTTATTAGTTGGTGCACTGACAGTGCTGGGTTACTTCAGGAAGAACATCCGCCAGTAAAACATATGCCAGAGTAACTGGCAGTGAATTCCGTCGTGGCAACCCCTGAAAAAGCAGGGAATGAGCCGAAGGAAAGTTTGGACACATCCACCTTGTGATGAGCTGTCTGGAGTCTCAACAAAGACCTTCTCAATAACAAAAAGGAGTAACACAAAGTTAGATTTATTTGACATTTGTTTTCAAGAGAAGAACAGAACACGGCTTGGGAGTATTAAAGCCTAAACAATAAACAAAACCTATAAGCGGCTAACTAAATTTAAGACCATGGCTTACCAATCCCGGTTCTGGAGAGCCAGTGTCCGTCAGAATTTAGTTTCAACTTGTCAAATCGCATGCCTGGGAGTTTTAACTATTATTGGGCTGTGCCTGAAATTCCCTACAACTCATGTAGGCACTACATTTGAGTTTACTACTTGATCGTTAGTAACGTGTGCTCTATATATAGTATGAATGTGAATAGTATGAATGGAACTCAGACGTATTACATCCGCCATTTGTCATTATCACGTGACCTACTGACTTTAGTTGTGTTGCTTTACTTCCGTTTGTGAATTCTCTCGGATAGCATCATGGGAAAGTGTAGTATCCATGACATCCCAACTTTAGAATCTTGCCAGAGGTAGTACTGATTTTTGAATGCTATGCATTTGGGCATGCTACACGGCTCGCATACTGTTTTTATTATAGCACACCAATTGGAAGTATGTGATTTTAGACGCAGCCCTATAAGACCTTGATGAGCTGGTTCAGATGTGTTTGGCCATGAAGAAATTAAGTGACTCCTCTTTTAAAACCCTCTTACATACTCAAAACACTGGCATACCACAAGCAAAACAGAAATAACTAGCAAAATTTTGGACCCTCTTACCAACAAAACATCAGCTTACCTTCCTACTGACCACCTGAGAAGTAGAAAATGGCACCCTCCTACCTTTGTGTGTCTCCATACAATTTTCTGATAGTTTACCAATTAATTGTTACAACTCAGCAACAAGTTCAGCAGTATTCCAGAGAATATAACAAAGGAAATATCTCACAAATAATCACCAATCAAGCCTGGAGAGAGGAGACTCTCCAAACAAACGTCCAGCCAGGTTTAAGGGTCCACAGAAACACCAGCAAGTTCACTTGACGTCATCATGATTCATCGCACTAACAAGCCCTGTAGGAGAGTCAGAGAGAAAGGGAACAACTAATGAAAACACAGCACAAAACAAACGTTTCCCATCCAGTAAATTGCATGACACTCTTTAAAAAAAATATTACCTAACACACAAATCTAAACAACGTATACTGGAAAAGATTATCTATATTCCGTAGTAATCTCTTAGTCCCTGTTTTCACCTGGTCTTCACATACTTTCCTGTTATCTGAGCTCAGTCAAGATGCATCACTGTCTCTTGTGACTACTTGCCGTTTGGATACTGTAAGACTCTTTCTTCATATTTCCTCATACGGTACATCACTTTGCGTGAGTTCTCAGTTTGACGCACAAGTACTATTAAATGAAAACCCATTGAGCGAGTGGGACTGAAGGAAAATGAAAAGGGATGTGGATGACACATACAATATCAAATGCAATCCATGTGTTTTAGAGCTATGCTTTGAAGTATGGAAACCTGCTTTTGGCATGTTTTCTCAGAACACATCCTGTAATGATCACACGTTCAGTTTAATAGAGTTTGTTTTTCTTTTGTCCAATGCATTCTGTTACATTAGTGTTTACACTTCGAAAGCAATCTGAGCTAATGTGTTTTCACCTTATCTGGAAATGATCAAAAGAGGACAATCCTGAAACATTTTACAGTGTAGCTCTTGTTTGCACCTGTGGATTGGATTGATCTTAAAGAGGGATAGTCATCCAAAAAAAAAAAAATCCCTCATGTGGTTTTAAACCTGTTGAACACAAAATAAGATATTTTGAAGAATGTTGGTTGCTGGCACCCATCAACTTCTATAGTAAGAAGAAAAAAAAATGTAATACTTTAGGGCAATGGTTGCCAGAGACTAGCATTTTCTCAATTTTTTTCACAAATAACCGAAAAAAAGAAAAGAAAAAGCAAATAGGTTTTGTGCAAGCGATAGGTGAGTACATGATGGCAGAATTTTCATTTTTAGCCTAACTATCTAAGTACACAAACAAGGCTTTTAATCATTGGAAATTAAAGAGCCTGGAAATCTCCATCCATTCCAATTCCACTGCCATCTCCATCTATCCATCCATCCCAATCCATACAACCTCCTCACCCATCCATCTGTCTACCCATCCCTTTTCATCCATCCACCCATATTTTTTGTTTCGCCCATCTGTCTATTCATCCATCCCTTTGTTTTCATCTGTCCATCCATCCATTCATTCATCCATCCATTCCTTTCTTTTTGCCCATCTGTCTGTCCATCCATCTAAAGACCCACCCACCCATCCATCCTTTTCTTTTCGTCCTTCCATCCATCCATCCATCCCTTTCTTTTTGCCCATCTGTCCGTCCATCCATCTAAAGACCCACCCATCCATCCCTTTCTTTTCATCCATCCATCCAACCCCCATCTGTCTGTCCATTTACCCATCCCTTTCTTTTTGTCCTCCCATCTGTCTATCCATCAATCCCTTTTATTTTGTCCATCCATCCATCCATCACTTTCTTTTTGCTTGTCTGTCCATTCATCTGTTTGTCCGTCCCTCCCTTCTTCCCTCTAGGCCCACCTGTCTATCCATCCGTCCATCCCTCCCTCATTCTCTCCTGGTTCATCTGTCTATCCATCAGTCCCTCCATCCATTCCTCCCTCCCTCCTGGCCCTTCTGTCCATCCATCCAATCCTCCCTTCCTCCTGGCCCGTCTGTCCATCCATCCCTCCCACTCCTCCTCCCTCCCTCTTGGCCCATCCGTCCATTCTTTTCATCCATCTGTCCATTCATCATCCATTTCTTTTCATCTGTCCATCCTTCTATCCATCCCTTTCTTTTCGTCCATCCATCCATCCAAGCACCTAATCCATCGGCTAAACCTCTTATTTATCAGGGGTCACCACAGCGGAATGAACCACCTTAAATGTTATATAAAATATATAAAACTGTTATTATATAAAGTAAATATCTCATGACTCATAAATGGAGTCTGTGACGTACTGTATGCTAAGCAGCTGCAGCAGTGCAAAAGTTGTGTTTATACAGAGAAGTAGGGCACGGATGTTGTTCTTTTTCACACAGGCAGTGTTTGTCACACACAGCTGAACCACAGCTTGTGTACTACAAATACAGATGAGCGTCATCCATTGTGTCTCCTTTGTGTTCTCTGTTTCTTGCCACAGTATTTCCCTTTCCCTCTCCTACACATACACGCTACTTTTTAGAATTTACTATTAATAGGTCTGTGTTTAACGATCATTTTTACTAATTTTGTGAATTAACGTACTAAAGATTATTTGCAGATATTGGAAAACGATCAAAATAAGTTAATATAATATAATTTAATATAAGTTTTGCATATTTGATGTTCTAAAAAAAATACAAAAAGTTTAGGTTTAGTTGGTTCAGCAAACAACGGATAACTTAATGTGTCCCACTTGACTGCAAACTCTTGCTCTCGTGCCAACAACCAGCAGATCTTGAGCAATGGACTTTTTAAACATAATAAAATAACAATAATTAATTAATTTAATTTAATAATAATGATATGATATGATATGACATGATAACATATTCATTAACTAGTAAAATCTTGGCAAAGATAAAATAAAATGTGTTGGAAAAAAGATCTTCTCTCCATGAAACATCAGTTGGGAAATTAAATGAAAAATAAAGGCACAGGAGGGCTTACTGTGTAATTTTGCATTAAACTGTACCTCTGGTTTTAGTGTAATTTAAAGTTTAAAACTATAAAGTAAACTGAATTAACAGTGCTTTATTGATTGAGTGAATGACTAATTGCATTAATAGTGTACTGTACTTTTATGTACACGTAAGTAAGAAGAGAACTGTCACACTTTTCACCCACGGTCACCTATATGTTTTATTGTAATACCATTAAACAGCATTTTTGGAATCACCAAGAACTAGCTGAAATCTTTTCATAAGATTTCAAAACATTCTTTAATGTTTTATTAAAGACAAAGAGTTACATACGTGTTGGATGACAGGAGGGTGAGGAAATTAAATTTTCATTTAATGAATTCATTTTTTTTTCTTTTTATAACATGTATATCACAATCATTTTTTTGTTTCTCTAGTAAGTGTTGGGCGGTATTGGGGAGGTGCATAATTCTAGCTAGCATTTGATGGGACAAGAATCTGTTTAATTCAGAATGAGTCATCAATGTTTGTGCTCCCGGTGAAGGAAAGAGGTTATTTATTAAAAGTGACATTTATTTATTATGATAGGACAGTAAATATTGACAGGAAGTCAAGTTGGAGAGGGATGGGCTGGAAAAATATCGCGAGTCGGCACTGGGGACTAAAAACTAGGATACTGGTGCCAACTTCTTCCATATACTACAGTAATCATATATACAGTAAGATAATACAGTCAAATTATATTATAATATATATATATATAATTTAATTATTTTTCTTTTTTTCCGATGACCAACTTTTACATGTATATAAGCCACAAAACATAACTTTTTTTAGGGACAGATCCCAAAAGTCGGTACCTTAAAATGCTCAAGATCGAGATGATAAAAAGTAGAGGTAAAAAATGTCTACATCCTCAAGGCACATTCCACCCTCAAACTTTCGAATGTTGCTGAATGTTAATCTTTCTTTGATGATAAACCAACTTAATGAGTAGTTCAATGACTATTTCAAAGTGGAGCAGTGTGTACAGATCTTCTTTCATGCTGTTTTATAGAACATCAAAATGCAGATGAGCATACGGTAAGAGCAGCAGAGAGAAAAAAAAGGATTAATCATCTTCGCCCTATAAAACCTTGTCACCGCAGCACATATCGATAGCATGAATCTTATTGATTGGCTTGTGACAGAGCGCTGGGTGAGCTCAGTCATTACTTCTGAATGAGACCCAATGAAGACATCATCCCCACAGGCTCAGAAAACAATCATATTGCGCAAATATAGATATTTTCTTGAATCGTTCTCTTTTTAAAATCAATGGATTTGTAGTGATGGCGTAGTTTTGAAGAGGACAGGCTGGAATGTGTAATATGACGACTGCTGAAGCGCATACACCGGCAGAATCATATTCAGGGTTTGGTTGGGTGTAGCATTAAATTGTTTTCCCATTGGACTAACTCTCGAAACTACACTGAAAATAATGCAGGGTTCCACACAATTCATTCACACTCAAAAATAATTATGTTGCCTTTAATTAACTTTTTATTACGTCAACAGATTCCACGTTGCGGAGTTAAGTTACCTTAAAGATAGAATATTTTAGTGAACTGTAGTTAGTTACATTAAGGTGATGTAATGTCGTTAGTTCAATCAACATAACATTCATAATTAATAAAGTTATGAATGTTATGTTGTATGTAAACTATTCCTTACTACCGACGTTTGCAGCTTTATTTGGGGAATTTAATATATATCAAAGTTTACAAAGTAAAAAATTTCACAGGAGTGTAAAATACATTTTTCTAACTATAATGTGAAAAAAAAACACAGGTAACGTGGCAATTTCATAACAATACTATATTGTTAACGTTATACACAGTATGGTATTACAAGGAAGTACATTACATTAATGATTCCAATGATGTCACAGCCTCAATATAAATGTGAAAGTGTGTCCACATAGGGAAAACTTTCTGTACACTTTCTCAAGTTGTACTGTAATCTTCATCTTTTGATTCCCATATAATGAGAGTGATTGTTGTGGTTTGAATCTTTCTTCCCTGTTTTGAAACTGTGCATGTGCAGATATTACCTCACTTATTGACCAAAATGTGGTACTGCAGAAGCAACACAACTCCCTTTTATTCATTTTAATTAAGCGAGCTGTTTAAATTTGAAAGCTAATTTTTTCAATTTTTTTCCAACACAACTCTTTTGGTTTTAATACACAAGCATAAGTGAATTGTTTCATTTAAAAGTCCATTTTTTGAGTGTATGTTGTCCCAACACAAATGGATTAAGTTAACTTAACAATTTTTAGTAGATTGAACATAAAACAAATAAGTTGTTTTTAAATAAGCAGTTTGAACAAGCAAGATTTTTTTTTTAAAGTGTTGGAAATGCTTATTAATTTAACACTGCCTCCAGGATTACGCAATTACTAAATTTATCGCAAAATCAAGTGAACACCGGAAAATGTTACAGATTTCCCGCAAATTGGGGGTCTAGACAATTTCTATGATGTCATCACGACACTGATTCACCCAAAACAAAGGGCTATGTGGACATCTATCTAATCAATCTATGTATCAGTAACACTAAGTTTTCTTTATCTGAGCAATAATTCAGAGGATTTTTATCTTTTAGCTATTTTATACAGATATATAAATACAAGTTTTTTTATATATATATGGTATCCTTTAATGAATTAAATGTACATTTGACATGCTGCCAATATAATGCGTTGTTTGCATTCTTATATTTATGGCTTCATGCATTGTTGGCATGCTGATGTCCATCTACCCGAGATGACAGATAGCTAAAATATGAAATATTGAAATTAAGTGTAATTTTATATTACAGAACCCAATGTCAGGGTCTACGAGTAATACTAATAATAATAATATATATAAGAATTTTGTCTATGGTATATTTTTTACAGCAAAATCAACGCAAAATAATGCTGCAAAAGTTGTTGCAATCTTTAAGAAAATCTGCAGCAGAATCACTCATTTTAGGCCCCAAAAATCAGAAAAAGTCTTCCAAAATCCTGGAGGGACTAATTTAAATGACACATTACACAGATTCATTTGTTAAATATTTTAATTAGATGCAAATGATCAATGATTGCTGGTGAAAATCTTACATAAATTATCGTGGCTGATGAAAATGTCGCATATATATTTAAGATTATAATTCCACATTATGTGGTTACCCTATTTGGTTTTACTTCTATTTATTTAGCATATTGTGTCAATTGACATGAACACAGTTTAATTTAAAGCAATTCAATTGCAAAAACACATTCATATTTTGTTTGTTAATATGTTTGTTTGGCAATTTTTATATAAAATGTTACTACATTTAATCAATCAAAAACAAAAACACTAATATTGTGCAAATTTATAACCATTTAAAACAAGTTACTTTTCTGATTGGAAGTATTTTAAAATGATATTTCTTTATGTCAAAGCAGAATTATTGTTGAAAAGGTTTGGAAAAGGTTGGAATAAGACAAAATTAAACGAAAAAAGAGGACAAAAGACATTATTTCTTTTAAGCAAGGATGCATAAAATAATTCTAGAATAAATCTCTTTCTCTGCAAAAACTTTTCAACACTCATAATATTTGAGCCCTGATCATAATTGAGCCCTGATCATAATTAATAGACTGTTATTCCATATCACTGTAGAAATAAAGCACTACAGCAATCAATTTGTCAGTTTGAGGCCATGTAATTACTGCTCCATCTAGACTGACTTTCAGCATTTTGAACAAAGCATGGATAAATAATGGCTACAACTTTTTTATTTTTATTTTGTTATATATTTATATCTGCACAGAGAAGGTCAGGAGCTGTCAGATTTGAAAAGTTTAGAATAGAAGGAAGCTGTCCAGTCTGCTCTTTTCAAGTGTTTGTACTGCAAGCATCAAGAAAGTCACCACAAAATCTCATGTATAAATTATACTTCTATACCAACATGAAAAAATAAGCATCATTAACTTGTTCAGAGGAAACGACATCAAAAATAGCGGGCGCAGTATATCTAAAAAGTATTTAATTCACATGTACACTGGCTGGCCAGTCAGTCAATGAATAAAAACAATAAGCATATCTCACAAAGATCTATTAACATTTAACAGTTACATATATTTAGTTTGAGATCTTTGAGTTGACTTGAAGTATGTTTCAGATCAACTGATGTTCAACTCGTGAGAAAATAAAACGTTTTTTTATTTCCCCCAGTTTAAGCCTGATGCATTTTTGCAATTTGGCCATAGCATGCCTTCTGACATGGTTAAAAATAAAAGCTATGTGGCGATGTCCAATAATTCAATATATGGTGATAATAAACATGCACAATATTTACAGTATATCGTGCGCACTTGTATTATTAGTTATTGTGAATAATGATTTATTATTTGGACTTTTAAAATGCTTTTTCATAACATTTTCACATGTTAATCTAGCCTACTACATGCTGAAATATTGATTTTATAATTCTGTGACTTTTTATAGGGATATTGTTTGGTTATACGGTGCAAGAAGGCTCTATTTAACATTAACTAAACTAACATTGAAAACTAGAGGATGCTAATTTTTAAGCAATGCCTATGTTAAAGTAGTAGTCGTAATCATTTTATTAAATTGAGTTATTAACATTTCTAATACAATTCTTTATTTTAACTAATGTTGTAACTGTTATAAATCTAACATTTACTAATGAGATATTATTGTAAAGTGATATTGTGTTTTATTTGCAGTTTAATTTTGTTGGAACATTTGTTTGCTCTGAACACGTGTATAAAAACAAAGCAATAGAGTATAACTCTTTATAGCTTTAATATATATCCAGCTTCAATATTATGATAATACTGTACACTGTAAAAAAAAATATGCTGCGACAACATAAAAATGTTTGTGACAACTTAATTTTATGTTCAATTCACAATTTTTTAATATATAGGGTTATGGTTATATATATCCGACTAAACTCACTCTATTTTCAGTAACTGAAATAGAGCTTGTCATTTACCAACTAAAAGAGTATGTTAGTTATGCACGTATACGGTCCAAACGCTAACATGTTGTTTAATATATATATATTTACATGTTACAAACATTTTACAAAAAAACCACACTTTTATTGTTGTTCATTTATCCTTTGCTGTAATTTAGAACTGAATTTAGAAATAGTTTTGAAACAAATCTTTGTGCTTAACCAACCAAGTATCTAGGCTAATGGATGTCTTCAGTGGAGTGAGTCTACCACTGTTTTCTTACTCTATGAAAGTAAAGGAGTAAAGTAAAGAGTAAAAGGAAAGTAAAGAGTCCGAATGGATGAGGCTCGTTCTTTATCCTAGTGCAGATGCTCTGTTTAACTGTTTTCTTGCTAGTGAAGCGTTCAGATTTTCCACTTACAAAGTCAGCCATGTAAATAGCAAATGTGCCATGGTGCGATACAACTGACTCTTAATGGGAATGGGAGATGAGATTCTAATTGGTTTAATGCATGTTATGGTCGAAACACCCACAACTCATTAAGAGAATAAGCACAACCTTGTTATACCATGCACCAGGGCTCAGACCACAGTTTTCCATCCTTTAAATAGCAAAAGTGGATTCAGACATGCCCTTAATGCTTTTGCACCATGCGCTTTAGACTTTGCGCTTAGATCATTAAATTAAAGCCCAAAATCTTTAACAGGATATGAGGTTTTTGTCATATTGGCCAGCCCGAGCTTTACTCTCTCTCTTTTTTAATGTAATTTAGAAAAAGTAAAGTCCATCTTTAGATTAATATCATGATTTCTGCTGTAAACATGAAAACAGTTTGTGTGAAAAAAACCCAACGTGATGTGCTGAGTGATGCAGTACTCTGGGTCCCAGCAATAAATAAATTATACACATTATTACTACCAATCGTTTAATGAGTGGTACACTAATGCAAGACTGGACCTATTTTAATTTACATGGCATGAATAGGAACGAGCGGTGTTTGGTGGATTTACGAATTACAGTCATGTGCCAATGAAGATTCAGCATGTGTGAAAAAAATGGTGGGAGTATTTAAGTATATAATTTTTTGTAAATATTGTAGCTTTTGACAGGTGCCACGGTGACTCAGTGGTTAGCACTGTTGCCTTACAACGTGGCTGGTTTGAGTCCCAGGTTGGCCAGTTGGCATTTCTGTTTGGAGTTTGCATGTTCTCCCCATGTTGGTGTGGGTTTCCTCCGGGTGCTCCAATTTCCTTCACAGCAAGACATGCACAATAGGTGAATTGAATCTAAATGACCCTTAGTGAATGTGAGAGTGTATGGGTGTTTTCCAGTACTGGGTTGCATCTGGAAAGGCATCCGCTGTGTAAAACACATTCTGGATAAGTTGGCGGTTCATTCCGCTGTGGTGGCCCTTGATGAATAAAGGGACTAAGCTGAAGGAAAATGAATGAATGTTTAAAAATGGTGAGAGGATTTAAGTACTGTAGATTTCAATTAGAGAACTATTATTAATTAGTGTTGATTACTGTTACTTTAAGCTTGACATGGTCAACAGATGGCAGGAGCGCAATTCTGAAAATATTACCTTTAAAAATAAACCTGTTGTCAGTGGTGCATCTAAACTAAAAAAAGTTTGTCGATTTAGAAACATTTATGTTAATGAGGAAAAAGAAAGAGATTCTGTGCCCACAACCACCCACCCCTCCAATCTGATCATCAGTTCTCTTGCCAAATGCTGGCACACAAAACGTTGGAAAAAGCAACAACAAAAACAAAAAAACTCCTATTCATTTAGCAGATGCTTTTGTCCAAAGTGTTTTTTTTTTTTTACGGAATAAGCAAGCTGTTTGTGAAAAGTTTTTTTTTTTTTTTTTTTAAGTTTAGGTTTTTGATGTTTCTTCTATTGTTTTTTTTTTTTTTTTGAAAAGTGTCTGTTTATTAAGTTGCTATGGAAGTTTCACATGTAGTATTTCATGAAACATTTCTAAAACATATTTTCCCATACTATAACAACAGTAGGTCAACCCTGTACATGGTAAATTAGCTTTTTTGTTGTTAAAGAATACATAAATTGTTACTTGCACTGTAAAACATAAATCTGTCAAATTTACGGTAAAAAAACAGCAGATGTGGTTGCCAATATTTCACCGGTAAAAATACGGTATAGAGCATGAAAGTAATTTCTCATTTTTACTGTAAACTACTGTATTTCATTCATTTATAGAGGTAATATATCTGTATTTTGAATTACCAACATCTACACATGATTTGTTACACAGACACCGTTAACGTGAGAAAGTTCCATAATGAAGCAATGCTCATCACAAACAACTTAACCACAGGCAGAAAAGTGTATCGGTGTATAGAAGGTGCTCAGTGTTATTCACACAGCTACTAAACACCAGTATGGTAACACACATAAAACTAAAGCCATGAAATAAACATGGTTTATGAACATTAGATGTAACATAAATCTCTAATGTACATCACTGATGTACATGTACGGAAACAACTAAAAAGATCTTACAAATTACAAATCCTCAATTTCATGTAATTGAGTAGTTTTTTTTTTTTTTTTTTAAGGAATTGTACTTTTAAGTAGTTCGAAAAATGTGTACCATTTTTTTTTTTGACATCTCTGTATTTTTACTGCACTACTTCATATGCTTATTTTTTGTCTCGTGATTCCCCTCTAATCACATTGCACATAGAAAAATTGCATCAAACAGACTGACCTAAAGACATTAATGATTTATAAATGCAGCAAACATGAACAGAATAGTGTTGTCAAAAGGGGGATCTGTGGAAGTGTGGGGGATATTTTATTGGCACACTTTGGGCTCGATAGTACCGATTGAGCATCGTGTCAACGCTACACCCTACCTGAGTATTGTTGCTGACTATATCCACTCCTTTATGACCACAGTGTAACCATATTCTGATGGCTACTTCCACCAGGATAGCACGCCTTGTCAAAAAGCACAAATCATGTCAGAGGGTTTCTTGAACATGACAATGAGTTCACTGTACTCAAATGGCCTCCACAGTCACCAGAACTCAATCCAATAGAGCACCTTTTGGATGTGGTGATGCTCTCCTGTCAATATAGACCAAAATCTCTGAGGAATATTGCCAGTACCTTGTTGAATCTCTGCCTTGAAGGATTACGGTAGTTCTGAAGGCAAAAGTGGGTCCAACCCAGATAGTGTACCTAATAAAGTGGCCGGTAAGTGTATACTTATAAATGCAGTCTTTGTGATTTTGATAATCACACCAAACCATTTCTAATTCTCAGGCATTGTTGGAATAATTAAGTGTTTCATACTTTCACCATTGCCGTTTTTTACTCATATTTGGTGCTTGACGAGACTTTCAAGCCCTGAGCGTATCATTAATGCTGCAGCCTTGAAACCGTTTGCAAGTCAGCAGAAATCTTTCAGAACCACTGCAAGCCGTTTGTTATTTTACATTAGCTTGTGGTTTGGAGAGCTCTTTGTGAAGTATTATGTTGCTAATCTGAGCCGAACGAGGAACAGAATGTAGCCTATAAAAGGACGGCGGATGGCCTTCCAACGCTAATCTTATTTGATGTGATATTTATTGCCAGTTTTGAGATACCATCTGTGAATAGTGTAAACATACATATTTATGTTACCAGAGAGCCGAATACAGGTTGTTCTCCGCCGTTCACCGCAGATGAAAATGACTATTTGCACATAAATTGGAATCTTTTATGGCAACCTTTTCAAACTTTAAGCGAATAGCACTCTCCCATGCAATAATTGAATGGGAGATTTTAGAAGAGCAGATTTCCATATTTGCTCCATTGCATCATATTGTATCTGTCAAAAGATAAAGTGTCTGGAGAGGCTAAAGCTACTGGTTCTGTTCAAAGTGCAGAAAATTAGAGTTGTACGTGGTGTTTGCAAAGCACATAAGAAACTGTATCCTGGTAAGGCGCGCTCTGTCTTCCATGGCAGAAATCCATAAAATCCATTTTTTCAAAAAAATCACAAGTATCTTCATCATAGGGTGTAAGCTGTGTAATCTCGGCCCTGTCATGCTGGTTAGATTCAACTCTGGTTTGTTCCCTGTTGACACAAGATGGAAGGGTTCACATGTAACTCGTTTTTTTTTTTTTTTTTTTTTTGAAAGGTTTTTTTAAATTTTCATGCTTCTATTTATGTAAAAAAAAAAAAAAAAAGTTTCTTTTGGAGTGTGCCAACATTATTACACAGAAAGGATTCAACTTTTTTTAATCAGTACAAGGACAAATGTAGTTTTTTTTTTCAACTGTATTTATATATTTTTTAAGAACTAAGTAATGGTAAAATAAATCTACTATATACGTTCATTCATTTTCTTTTTCAGCTTAGTCTCTTTATTAATCTGGGGTCGCCACAGCGGAATGAACCGCCAACTCATCCAGCATTTGTTTTACACAGCGGATGCTCTTCCAGCTGCAATCCATCACTGGGAAACATATATTTAATACTATATTTAAATACTATATTTAATGCTATAAATATATATATTTTTAGCAATAAGAAAACTGTCATTTGTTGAAAAGTAGTGCAGATATTAAAAACTACACAAATAATTAATTCACTTTAGTTAAAATGAAAAGCTTACATTAAAAAAGTACTTTATTATTTTTTTAAAGTGATGCTAAAATAAATGTACTATATTTAATGCTATAAATGTATTTATTTTTCAGAAAGAAAAAAAATGATGTACATTATGCAGCCCTTGTGCTAAAGTAATGCAATTATGAGTTAAAATCTACACAAACGATTCCCTTTAGTTCAGATGAAAATCAAGTACTTTAATTGTGTCATTCTTTAAAGCATGCGTGTCAAAGGGGTAGTAAACATAATGGTTTAACATGTTAATGTATTTTACTTTGAAACCTTTAATTTGACAGTTTTACAAAGTGAACATGTTATCTGCATGTTCTGTGGGTAAAATTATATGTTTATATTAATAAGGAATTGCACATTCAATACAGTTAAGCAGAATTTTTAATTACTTAATTTATTTTACAATATAGAGATAACTAAAAAACTGTATGAGGCCAGTACGTTAAAATATGTGTGATTTTCATGAAACAATAGGCAGAAAAGTACTTTGATAACCTGCCACTACTTTTCACAAGATTCTGGAGATTTCTGGGACAGATTCTAAGGACAATTGGGATTGTGAAATAAATTAAAAGAGATTATTAATGTTTTTTTTTTCAGCTTCTTATGTACATCATGGCTGTTTGCTAATGGAAAAATATCCTAATTTACAAAGAAAAAAGCCACTTCAGATATATATTCTGCACTGTACATGTATATCACATGCATTTTTTTGTAATGGGATTGTATAGTATCTGATATTTAATAATTCCTGCATAAAGCATGGCACAGACGGTTCAGGGCCTGGTTGAGATGCTTTATATAACTTTGTCACTGTATCTTACTGTATATTGCCTCTCAATTTTAAAGTCACTCATGGCCGTTCATTTGGAATTTCTAAGCCTTTTAACATAATGTAAATATATATAAATATATACAGTGGTAACCATAAATGGGCAAAGAGGCGGGGCAATAGCAAAGCTGGAGATGCCTGCTAGCATTTTGCTTAGACGTGCTTTTCTTTTTGGGATAAACACTCAACACTTTATTACCTGCAACTCGTTTGTGCTCTGACCACATGTGCTTGGTTGTATCAATAAAGTGTTTAGTCTTTTAAAAACACTGTTGTAAGACACTGAGCCACTAAGCATTGTTCTTATGCCGTTTTCTACAGGAGGAAAACGCAAACTACTTCCAAACACTACGTGTTAATAAATGCAAGGCTACTTATGAAATCCAGGCATAACACTATGACATTTCAGATGACTGTTCTATAGCCCACAGCTAATCAATCTGTCAGATCCTGTAGTGCATTGCAGTTCTAAATACAATTATAAATGATAAATATATCTTATAACAAATAAATTTATAGATTAAAGTATAAGAATTTTACTTACCTGGGAAATGGAGGCCACTTAAATGGTTTGGTAGCACAATTAAGTGCACAGCATGCCATGTTATCTGACAATTTTTTGAGAAATAATCCCAAAAGGCAACTGACTGTGTAAAGCCACATAAAACAAAACAAAATTACAATGTATATGCCGAGTTTAGCGGCTAATCAGACAGAATCAGCTGAGGTGACGTGACTGCTACCAGCGAAACCTAGCTGTCACTCAAGTGGCCACGCCCTTATTTATGCAGACCTAATAAAAATGAAATGAATGAGTTGAAAAATTCACCCCCCTCACTGCTGTTATGAAGGGTAATATTAGCTATATACACCAAAAACATTTTAGGTACCAGTCTGTAAACATTGTTTTTTTTTTTCAGCGGTAAAAAAGACCAATTTAACATAGCAGTCAGTGAACATCTGGAGTTTCTGGAGCCAGCCCCCAAAGGCCAGTCGATGAATTACAATTTCAGCTACTTCCGTATTAGCTTCAAGAGGGAGAGAGGGATGTTGCTGCTTAGTTTTAAAACAAAAAGTAGCATCTGCTATAAACGTGTGGTCACTTCTTAATATGGCATACGTTTGCATTGAGTTGGTTTAATTACTTATTTTATGCAGTTACTTGAACATTTGTTTGTTTAGTAGTTAGTTTTATATACAGTATAGAAGCAAGGTTATTATCCTTAAATTATCAGTCAATTTAATGAATGTCATTTCAAGACAATTTCAAGAGAGAATGGCTCTGCGATCACCATAAATCAAACAAAACTGCACCATAAAATAAATAACTCAACAGCTTAAAAATGTGATGCTGATATTATTGTTGTTTCAATGCTTTAAACCAAATCTAGTATTCTAAATATAGTATAAACGTGTGTTCACTTTTAAATATGGTGTTATTTGTCATTGAGTTGCTTTAATTACTTGTTTTACAGTTACACTAACATTTGTTTGTTTAGTTTATTTATAGAAGTGGGAACTTATCTTAAAATCAATCAATTTAATGAAAAACATCAGGACAAATTTCTAAAGAAAAAGAACAATGACTGTCTGTGATCACCATTAATCAAACAATAATTGCACAAAAAAAAAATCACTCAACAGAATTTTTTTTTAGCTTAAAAATGTGATTGAAATCAGCAGGGCCTATTATTAAATTATAATGAAAGACTTACTCTTGAGAATTTCCAGGCTACTTCTGCTGAGAGCAAGTTAAGTTTGACAGATCAGACTTTGATTACAGACTGGTGCACTATGTCAACATAATATCTCACTAAATTCATCATAACGTCATTGGTGCTGATAAATAAAGTTATAGTCATGACAGCAGTTCATTCACTTTGACACATACAGATATCTTCAATATTTCTTTAGATTTCATACACTCATACTGCGTTTTCACACTGCCCAACTCACTGCTGAATTTAATGGGCACCTCTACGCTTCTGTTTCCATTTAACTGTTTGTCTGGAGCTCCACAGGGTCGATATACATGACCATGCTGCCATACATAACATTTTGGTCATCCATGCCAATGCCAAACATTGGTTTCAATGGTGCCATTAGCGAAAATCTTGAGCTGTGGACAATGTGAAACATGTACTGTTCTCTGAGTCCACATTCACTGAGGCCCCGTTTACACTAATGCATTTTTGTTTTAAAACGCATAAGTTTTGCTACGGTTACGCCATCAGTCCACACTACGTCAGAGTGTTTTGGAAACGCTGGAGAGGTCGTATTCATTCTAAAACGTTCCATCTCAGTGTGGATGGAGGAAAACGGAGATGTCTGAAAACGGAGGCGTGGCTGCTGAGATTCGCTACTTGATTGGGGCTTTTGGGTCATTGCGTATCCTTCCCTTATTCGTCAACCCCCTATCACATGACTATAACACCACCGGAAGACGGCAGACCAGCCTTCACTGTAAACAACAACATGGACACAGAAATAGGAGCGTTGTTTGAACTATTGTCCGTTTTAGGCACCACTGTGCAGTTAAACTTTGCCTTTTTTACTACAACAGCTGCATATATTCGCAAGAGGCAAGCTATTGTTCGAGCACTTGCTAATCGCTCTCGTTTCAAGCGATGTAAGTCCTATTTAGAATGCAGAGCGAGACGCATGCTTCCTGTTTATACTTGAACACGCATGCCCAGAGTGCACGAATGGTCACGTAATATAGGGGTGGGCGATATGGAAAAAATATCATATCACGATTTTTTCCGGGAAAATCACGATTCACGATTTTTATCACGATTCTTTTTTTAAGTTGATTTTTAAAGACTATTTTGCAAATTACACAGGTACAATACAACTAAACTAATGTCCCAATATTAAAATATACTATTCTGCAAAGGAAGAACAATCAACAAGACTTGCAATTACCATCAAAATGAACACTTAACAAATCTAACAAATCTTTATTAGACAGATCCTCAGCAACACCTTCAACAATGTAAATGGCTTTTTTTAACAAAGTTAACAAAACTAGTAGTGTTTTGAACTTAATAAATGCATAATAATCATGATAACCATGAAACTATGATTATTCTTCAGACTACATGATTATACAACCAAAATCTATAATCGCTGCATCCCTAATTGTTACGCAGTTCAAAACAACATATGAATGTGTTTGTATGTAGAAGAAGCCTTCTTGAGCAATGCACTTATTTTGTTGTGCTTTAAAAATACAACATTTGAATGTGTTTGTAAAGAAAGCCACATTGTACAATGCAGTGATGTTATGTAGTTTCAAAATACAACATATTCACATTTTAATGTTGAAAAGGCCAACGTGGGTGTCTTGAGAAGCAAAATACAGCATATGGACTCTTATATTGCTGTAGTGTCATCATCACTTATATTGAAAGTCATCTCTGGCCCCTCATTTGGGATGCTTTTCATGCCAACTACGGTCCGTGTTATTTCAGTGACAAATGTCGTGAGCACAGTCTTACGGGGCGAGATCACATTTATGTACAGTAATACGTGCATGCGGGTCTCCGCTTGCGCGCCTTTTTCCTCCGTTCGTGCACACAACTTCTTGCGCCCTCAAATAAACGCTGCCGAAGTGTGATTTAGTGCGTTTATGTAGCGCGTATGTCTCCAACATTGATAAGATTTGCTATGAATATTTACGAATGTCTCCAATAAACCTACAGAGCGGCATTAAGGCGTCCCGAAGTAAAGTGAAGCAGCTTTAAACTCCAGCAAGAGAAAGTAATTGTATGCCGAAGCGTAGAGCTTTATCTGTAAAGTATATTTATGGAAACTGTTCATCTTTACTGAAAGCTGCGCCGGTATGCTGGCCTCACGCATCGCGCAGCCCTGTCAGCATGTAACCTTAAAGGGTTAAACAAATGACGCACATCACTATGGTTACACAAAAGTTCCCGCTGTTATAATTCACTTACCTTTTAATACGTTTTGGTGCGACTGTAACCCGCTATTGAAAAAAAAAACGACAGACGACTAAATGTTTTGAATGAGAAGCAGTAATAGCCGTGGCGGGATGAATTAAGGTGAGGCGCCCGTCATGGAAGAATGAATGTCGCGGAAGCACTGCACTATATGCTGTATGGCGATACAACGATTTTTCTGAAAAAGTGGATCGTGCAGGTTGTGGATCGTGATACGATTAAATATCGTATTATCGCACAGCCCTAACGTAATATACGTTTTTGGTGAAGTAGTGTGGACGGAGATGTGTTCAGAAACGCTGGGTGAACCGCTAGTGTGGACGCGGATCGTTTTCATGCTAAAACACCACTTTAAAACAAAAACGCAAAAATGTACTAGTGTAAACGGGACCTGACTTTCTCACATCCGAGAGAGTTACGGTGTGGAGAAGCCCCAAAGAAGCATAGCACCCAAACTGTTGCATGCCCAAATTGAAGCATGGGGGTGGATCAGTGATGGTTTGGGCTGCAATATCATGGCATTCCCTAGGCTCATTACTTGTGATAGATGGGCACGTCACTGCCAAGGACTACCAAACCATTCTGGACAGTGTGTGCAACCAATGGTTCAAACATTGTATCCTGAAGGTGGTGCTGTGTATCATGATAATACACACAACAAGGGTGGTGACAGAGTTGTTTTTAATGAACATGAAAGTGAAGTTGAACACCTCCTATGGCCTGCACAGTCACCTGAACTAAATATTATTGAGCCACTTTGTGGTGTTTTGTAAGGAGCGAGTCAGGAAACGTTCTCCCCCATTAGCATCACATAGTGACCTGGCCACTGTTCTGTAAGAAGAATAGCTCAAAGTCTTTCTGGTCTCTGTGCAGGACTTGTATCAATTGACAAATTGATGCTATATTGCCTGTAAAAGGAGGTCCTACACCAAAATAATGAATGAATTACTGTGGCCTAAAACTAGGCGTTTTTAGTTTCATTGTCCTTAACCCCTGAATATGATTGTTGATATTGGTGTAAAAAAAACTATGCAGTTATACTTGATTAAAATAAGATACATAAGAACATAATAATTCCTCATGCACACAAATACGCTTTTCCTGTTATATTAGTTCAGCCATAATTCACTTACTTAATGGATGTTATTTAGATTTAGCTCATTAATTCTGTGCCGATGGATTAAACACAATTACTCTTGCGCTTCAGTGAATCTGAAGCGGCAGAACCGTGAATAGCAGATCCCGTCAACACATCAATAACAGCCAAAGATGCTTTATGATGTAGTTTATTTAATGCGTGGTGCATTCAGCGGCAGGCTTTCCTTTAAGCTTATGCAGCATGTTCATTTCAGGCATCGATTTTGGTCGCACTTGTCTCCCATAAAGTTAGATCTGAGGGCAGACGGGTTGCCTTTATATCATTATTAGTCATTGATTGTGTTAATGTATGAGTTGGTCACACTAGCTCTCTTAAAGTTCATTAGTGGTGTTTGCTAAGGCAAGCATCATTATTACTATTGCTCATTCTCAAATTTCTAATTGGCTGATTAGAAATTTGCCTTTTCTAATGCTAATAACTTTTTGGTGCACTGTCGGTGTTACTGACTTGTAGTCTCGGATAGGAGTCAGATTTGGTGTGTACTCTGGGTAAAGCCTTTTCACCACTGTCTGTCAGAGGTGTCATATAGTTTTGTACTTTAATTACTTGGCGTTTCAATCTTCCACTGTTTTCATGCCAGATATTTTGCTGTGGAGAGTTAGCTTTATGTCAAAAGACTATTTTTAAGATTGAAAGTCTTTGTCTAAAGTTCTGAAAAGTTAAACTTGTTCCTAAATAATTAAAAAGCAACCTGTCAGAAATTCTTGAGAGTACTGATATACTGTATAGTTGGCATCTTAATATTATGGCTGTCAAGCATTTTCAAATTTTCAACTAACTAATAGATCGATTTAAATGCATCTCATGATATTTGAGTGATTGAACATTTTAAGCAAAATGTTTATATCCCAAAGAGTTGCATCTAATTTTAAAAAATTGACATTTACTCACTGGCCATGTTATAAGGTGTACCAGGTTGGAGCCCCTTTTGTCTTTAGAACTGCCTCAATCCTCCGTGGTATAGATTCAACAAGGTACAGGAAATATTCCTCAGACATTTTGGTCCATATTGACATGATAGCATCATGCAGTTGCTGCAGATTTGTCAGCTGCATATCCATGATGTGGATCTCCTGTTCCACCACATCCCAAAGGTGCTCTATTGGATTGAGATCTGGTGACTGTGGAGGCCGTTTGAGTACAGTGAACTCATTGTCATGTTTAAGTCTGAGATGATTCACGCTTTATGACATGGCCTGCTGGATTTAGACATCAGAAGATGGGTACATTGTGGTCATAAAGGGATGGACAGTGTCAGCAACAATACTCAGGTAGGCTGTGGCGTTGACATAATGCTCAATTGGTACTAATGGGCCCAAAGTGTGCGAAGAAAATATCCCCAACACCGTTACACCACCACCAGCAGCCTGAACTGTTGATACAAGGCAGGATGGATCCATGCTTTTATGTTGTTGATGCCAAATTTGACCCTACCACCCAAATGTTGCAGCAGAAACTGAGACTCGTCTGACCAGTCAACGTTTTTCCAGTCTTCTATTGTCCAATTTTGGTGAGCCGGTGCGAATTGTAGCCTCAGTTTCCTGTTCTTAGCTGACAGAAGTGGCACCCGATGTGGTCTTCTGCTGCTGTAGCCCATCCACCTCATGGTTGGACATGTTGTGCGTTCAGAGATGCTCTTCTGCAGACCTTGGTTGTAACGAGTGGTTATTTGAGTTATATTGCCTTTCTATTATAGCTCGAACCAGTCTGGCAATTCTCCTCTGACCTCTGACATCAATAAGGCATTTGTGCCTACAGAACTGCCACTCACTGGATATTTTTTATTTTTAGGATCATTCTCTGTAAACCGTAGAGATGGTTGTGCGTGAAAATCCCAGTAGATCAGCAGTTTCTGAAATACTCAGATAAGCCCGTCAGGCAACAACAAACATGGCACGTTCAAAGTCACTTAAATCACCTTTCTTCTCCATTCTGATGCTCAGTTTGAACTGCAGCAGATCATCCTGACCATGTCTACATGCCTAAATGCGTTGAGTTGCTGCCATGTGATTGGCTGATTATAAATTTGCGTTAACAAGCAGTCGGACAAGTGTACCTAATAAAGTGGTCAGTGAGTGTACTTACAGATTAATTATTGCTATATTGACATGATGGAGAGAAAATGATGGAACAATTTTACTTTTCTGGTTGTTAATTTTCACCCTTATTATTATTTTTTTAATTATTGTGGAAATATGAAATGCACAGCAAATGGCAAACTAAGCTGCCAGTAAGTGTCTTTAATTCATTTGATTAATTAGGGAATTAATTAAATGGCTCTCTTTGTGAGAATACAGTTCAATCAATTAGCTAAAATTGTAGATTAATTAATAGATTCACTTTTTTTTTTTTAAAGCAAAGCCTGTGCTATGCTCATTTCTCAGGAAGGAGAACTATTGGCAGTTTTCTCTTTAGAATATTTTTGTAACTATAAATTCTGGAACCTTTTTCAAAACTTTCAATAAAGATTGTAATAAGCCTATGGTACAGTTAAATTGCCTGCTACTGATTTTTGATAATCTGTCAGATTTTGTTTAATCAACAAACTTGATTCTGAAGGACTGTTGGATAATGTGTGGTATAATACGGTAATACTATTGCATTTCCATATCACAATACTGAAATATTTTATAACTGCTTCACATTCTGTCTGTGTCACGAATAATTCAATAGATTATCATTAAAATAAGATTTTTATTTATTTATTAAAAAATAAATGCTTGATGTTAGATAGGAGTTGCTTTTCTGGTAGCATGTGCAAATTGATTTGTCTTTAACCGCTTAATGCTCTAAAATGGTGAAATAAACACTGTTAAAATGCTGTAGTGAGTGTATTTTTAAACACACGCTGTTGTTTTGAGTGAACATGAAAAGTTAAGAAAGTTTCATATGTGTCATTATACTGTTTCTTTAAGTGCCCTTAATTACCTTTCGCATATTAACTTTCATGTAGTGTGTATTACAATTTGCTTTGTGAATGTAAAAGGTCCTGCAAAGATCAAAGTGCATGTTGAATGAAGTTATTGGCTCCCAAAAAAAGGCCCCCTTTTGAACTGCCTGAAATGATTTGTCTTGTGAAACAATTGTAGTCTTGCTTCCAGCACAAACCTTTGTAGGTTCATAACAATTTTGCATAATGGCAGGCTATCGTCTTCATTGACCGCCCAAAAGCATCTGCTTTGAATATCAAAATCTATATTAGTCGCTGAGACTTTTCATGTGCTTTTTTTGGTATTCAAATCCGAAAAATTCATCACTCACACAAACCATGCACACATGAATTAATCAATTGTGAAATAATTAACAAAAACAAAATTGTGTCGTTGAGTAGTGAAGATGACTTTGTTGTCTGTTTATTTTGAACTGGATACCTACCCTTCTGGTTTCCAAGCTGTTCCACCACACCTGCCACAGTATTTGTATGCTGTGTCTTTATATTTCATACTTTGCTTATTATAATAGTCTTTGTTTTGCGAGACTAAGTGGATTAATTCCTCCGATGCCATTTTTAGTTTTGCCTTTTGCTTGTATATGGCAGCCCTGAATTGTCAAAACACCTTTTAGGATGCGAAAAACTGGAACAGATTACCTCAATTCAATTAAATTTTACGGCAGATGAAAGTTTCAGAGACCGTGTGTCAAGTAGATTGACACAACATAAGGGTCGAATTGATTTTTTTAATGCACGGAAATTATGGATGGAAATTTCAATACCTTAAGTTTACGTTTTCATGAAAACACAAAAATGACCTTTAACAAACATTTGACTGCAGTTTCTAGGTAAAATGAACGCCACGGGGAAGTATGAGGTCAACAAATGTTGTTTCTTTTCACTTTAATGATATTTACAGGGATATATTTTCAACAAATGAAGGATTATTTTTGATTATCCCCTTAGGATCTTGAATTTTGCCAGCCATGATGAGTAAATGAAGTAAGGCAACTATGTTGAGACTTTATGGGCTGCAGCTATCAGCCTGCACTGAATTTTACCACTGTATGGTAACCACCAGGCTAAGCCAAAATCTTTAACCCAGGCTCATTGAGAATAAGTGGCTCAGCCTGCATTTTTGCAAAGCATAAAATACACTACTAAGTTGCACGTTTCAGATGACAAATCCACTAGAGGTTTTGCGAATCTGGAATACTTTATTAGGGTGCGTTTTGTTATACGCTTCATTTACATGTATTCATTTTTATAATCGAGTTAATTTGTGGGCGTCACGGTGACGCAGTGGGTAGCACAATCACCTTACAGCAAGAAGGTTGCTGGGTCGGCTAGGTAAGTTGGCTTTTTTTGTGTGGAGTTTGCATGTTCTCCTTGTGTTCGCATGACTTTCCTCCGGGTGCTCCGGTTTCCCCTCACAAGTCCAAAGACGTAGTATAGTTGAATTGGGTAAGCTAAATTGACTGTTGTGTATGTATGTGTGTGTTTGTGTGTGTGTGTGTGTGTGTGTGTGTGTGTGTGTGTGAGTGTGTATGGATTGTCCATAGTGTAGGTGTGTGAATGAGTGTGAATGGATGTTTCCCAGTGATGGGTTGCAGCTGGAAGGGCATCCGCTGTGTAATGAAAAAAAACATATGCTGGATAAGTTGGCGGTTCTTTTCACTGTGGAAACCCCAAATTATTAAAGGGACTAAGCCGAAAAAAAAACCGAATGAATAAATGAATCCATTTGCCTCCCCTATCTGTCTCCATATAGCCAACTTCTCTGTCATAGTCACTTTGCTAGCTCACTTTAAAGGTGTTGTACTTGTAGCAGGGTTTAATACGACACAGTTCCACAAAACAGGCAAAAGCATTGTATACCTGCAATTGTCTCAAGTTTACTTTTGAAAACACTTGGTTGGGATTATGGAATGGGCTAGATCAGTTGATCACAAGGGGCTGGTTGCAACAGCAGTACGTAGCCTAGTTGTGGCTTAAAGGGACACTACATTACAACTTACACACTCCTAAGTAGTTTTGTGTTGCACCACTGAACTTAGTTGAAACGTAACTCTACATTCCAACTAAATGTTTACAACAGTCTGCCTCTATTTATAGAAAAGAGACTATAGTGAGATTTAGTTTACATCAAGGAGCTCGAGATGATGATGATGATGATGATAATAAAGAATAATCTAACTCACAGCCTTATTTGCCATTTCATTTTCACAGGACAGTTAAATATAGACGCATTAGTTGCAAAATTATGAAGCAGTTTAACCTGTTAGCCAGCACTCAATTTTGAGCATTTACACCTATCTAAGTTTGAATAATGGTCTTACTTTATCTGTAACACTGTAAGCTATGACAACGCTTGCTTTTTTCTACAAACACGCCCTTTTCACGTATAAGTGCAATGGTAAACGACAGGTCTCAGGTAGAAACGGTGACATAAACAAACAAATAACCTTCCATAATCCACACTATTGTGTCAGTGGACTAAATATGTTCAATGAGATGTTTTCTGTGGACTCTTACCTTTCGAAATAAACCCTGATGTACAGCATTGAATGCGTGTATGTGCTGTTTTTACTATTCTGTTCACTCCATAAGCATTTTCTGTAAAACTTACACAAATTTAGCAAAACATCCTTTATAAGCTTCCCATTAAAAAGCAACTAGCTGCAATGGGTGCTTGAGGGTTGTAGCTTTAGACTGATGTATAGTTTGTGAAGATTACTTGTGTTCTTTTTGGTGTAATCTATTCATAAACACTGAAATGTGGGAAAAATAGTGCCTCAGTGCGTCCTCGACGGGGTGCTGGCTAAAGGGTTAAGAAAGAACTTACAAACATTTGGTGCAACCCTACCAAGGTGATCTCATGGAGGTGTACAAGAAGGATGTGTAAATGACGAGCATAACAACACACAACTTAATAACGTATTCTAGATTCACAAAACATCTACTTTAGTGGATTTGTCATCTGAAATGTGCAACAAAACATACATGCTTTACAACGTAGGCCGGGCTACACATTTCTAATGAGCCTAAGTTGGATGTTTTGGCTTAGCCTGGTGGTTACCACGGTAAAACTCAATGCAGGCTGACCCGCAGCCCATAAAGTCTCTCAACATGCTTTCCTTATTATTTCATTTACTCAGCGCTGGCGACGTTCATGATGCTGAGGGGATTCTGAATTTGGACTCAGCTGAAATGTTAATTGAATTTGCTCGTGCGCGCTTACGGAAAATCCATGCTCGTTCTGTTTTTTGTAAATTGATGCAAGTTGGAGCAAACACAGCCATCTGCTGTGAAATGGGAAACATGGGTGGAGGTAGAGTTGGCTGCTGAAAAAAACTCCCCCTTAACTCTCATTATGCTAAAACTGTCGAGTGGGTGTGTGTTTTGCATACTAAATTTCCAAATGGAAGGCATCGCTCTTTTAGCATGCCCTTTTTCGGAGGTATTGTACCAGATGCTGTTTGCCTGATATTGCATTTGTGCAACCTGGATGCTGTGATATGAACTGCAGCTTTATGCATGTAACTTTTTGTTTTCGCTGTGTTTTGGTGCCTAATTTAAGGTGTTGGTTTTCGCTGAAGGCAATATTCTCTTCCTCCAGGATAGAACCTCTTTCATGTAGAAGCTAAATTGCATGTCTAATTTTGATCTCGTACAGCAGTCAAGCATCACAGCTCGATCAGGATTATTTTTCTTTTATAAACTCACAGCAGGACTCTTCACATTTGTATTCCAAAGTCAAGGAGCAATTTTTTTTCTTTGTCAAGTTTGGAGGCGGCAAACCTTTAAATAAACACTCTGGTGATATATACCATAAATTGTGTTTACGTTTGGTATTATTAATAATCTAATTGTTTGGATATCCTGAGTACTGTAACATTCCATTATATATATATTTTTATATCTTAGTTTAAATAGAAATGTAAAAACAAATGAACTGAATCATTATTAGTGTGGCTTTGGTGCAATATGCTTTTCTTTTGATGCAACAAACAATACTACTCTACTGTATGATCATTAGTGTATCTGCATTGGTGCTACTGCATTAAAACCATGGTAATCGTTGGTGATTTTTTTTGTTTTTTCTTTCTAACCTGATTGTTGTTGCACACTGTTAAAAAAAAGCAGGGTTCCACACAATTCCTTAATGCTGTGCCAACACAAATCAGTTACATTCACTTAATTTGATTGAACTTAAAACTGTAAAGTTATCCCAGAAAAACCTTCAAGAATTATGTTGATTCAACTCATTATAATTAAGTAGACTGAACAAGCAGCAACAATATTTCTTTGAGTGCATATTCAATTTTGTAGGGAATAAAACTGTTCTTTTAATAGATAACTTTTTTTATATCTAAATTTCAGCTGTTATTGATCCTTTTATGAGCTTGTTCAAACTACCTGTTTAAAATGAGCTGAAACAACACAATTCTTGTAATTTCTTTGGCCAATTTCTTTGTTTTATGTTCAGTCCACTTAAATTTGTAAACCATTAAGTCAACTTAAGCATTTTGTGTTGGGACAACATAAAGGAATTGTGTTGGTCCAACTACCTGGTTTTGGGATTTGTTGTTCCCAGCATGTTTCGCGTGGGATTGAATTAAGAGTGGGAAATGTTGACAATAAAGGTAATCGTAGGTGTTTGAAGTTAATAGAGAGGCTTGCTAGAGTTTAATCTTCACTTTAGTTTGAAGATTTAGAAGATTTCCATGTAATAATTTGAGTTTTAAGAGTTCACACTTAGATAATGCTCAATTATGATAGCAGGTTTGGCATGCTGTCCCGGGAGAGAACCCTGAGCTCGGAGATAGATGAGCCCAAGTTCTGGTCAATGAGCATTAGGAGGGATACAGGAACAGGTGTTTCTCGAATGCCCCCGTTTGTACTTTGCTAATAAGGTGGTTCTGATTGATTCAATATGAATGTGGTTAGTGCTTGTGACTGTTATTATGATTTATTTATGTGCATGTTTTTAGATTGTGGGAGGAAACCGGAGGACCTGGGGAAAACCCACACAAGCACGGGGAGAGTATGCAAACTCCCCGCAGGGAGTGCTGACTGGCTCAATTAGAACTTGAACCTTTGGTCCTCTTGCTGTGAGGCAGCAGTGCTAGCCGCTGAGCCACCGTGTTGTAGAAGGGAAGGATAGAGGGGAGGGGGTGGTTTCTATAGTAGTATAGTATTGTATAGTTTTAGAATGATCTGATAGCTGATGGTTAGCAATGAGGATCAGCTGTAGTCGATCATATCACGTGCTCCTCTCAGAATTAGTTTGTGAAACTTTACTTTGAGATTACTACCTTGCAGAAGCACCCATGCTTTGGGTGGTGGCAGCTTAATGCAGAAATGCTGTTTGTTGCTCTGCTCAGTGAGCAATAACTGGCCTAAAATTAGTTCTGAGATCAGTGTCAATCAACGGTACCTGTAACTCATGAAATATGTTAAAAATGGGCCTTTTTAGTCCATTTAGGATGACTTCAAATAAAATTAACAGACTTTGAAATGTACAAAACATAATAGACAGACATACATGATATTATCAGACCTTTGAGTTTAAGTTAAATAAAAATAAAAATGTATTTAAACTTGTATTTGATACAATCACATTGGACCAGCTCAATTGCATTTAATTGTGTAATTTTTTTTAGTTGGTGCTAAAAAAAAATACTGGATGAAAATCCTGCCCTCGGTTAAATTGAGTTCATCCAATGAGTTAAGTTTTGGAGAGTAAAAAATTTTAAAGTTGCCTAAATGATTAAATGTACACTCAAAAAAATGATATTTGCTATCATCTACTTATTTAAAGTGAGCCGAATCAACACAATTGTTTATTGTATGTTCAAGTATTTATTGTATGATCAATCCAATTACATTTCGATTTGTTTTGGGACAACATGAAGGAATTGTGTGGAACCAAGCGTTTTTGACAGCGTGTTCAGTGCTCAGCATATATAAGTTCACCCCTCACAAATCTATCTTTTAAGTTCCTATTTTTAATAGGAAGCTATACAATATTATATTTGTGCATATACAGTAGACTAGTCAGTACTGAAGCCAAATCTGTAACTAATGTAACAAAATAACTCACGATAACGATCCAAAAACTAGTACAGCCAAATTTATGTCATAGGAAAATATTAAATGCAAGTTTTAAAAAGAGGAAAAATCAAGAGACGCAAATAATAATAATAATAATAATAATAATAATAATAAATAAATAAATAAATAAATAAATAAATATAAAAAAACATTCTGTTGAAATTTTGAAGGTTGTATTTTTTTTTGTTTTATTTCATTGTATTATCTTTCGATTTCTAAATATATTTGGTGATAAAATATTATTTTAATAAATATATCTGTTTAATAAATGTTGTTAAAATGCACCAAAATACATTGCCTACATTCACTGAGAAATTGATAAAAATATTACTTTTTAAAATGAGGTGGACTCAATTATGCTGAGCTCTGTATGTACAGTATGTGTGTTTTGAAATTCAACATTCCATAAATCCAATGTACTTTTAAACTTCCCTTTTCTTCAATACTTTAACAATTCGAAAAAGTGTGACCTGGTTAAAATTGATTGTGGTTGGTAAATACGACCCAGGTTTTGTACACTTGCTACACAAGTATTTATCTTCATTTCTACTCGAGCACCGAATTTTCTGTGCGAGGTTGAATTCGTGCACTTGAAAAATCTATTCTAATCCGTCTGAGAGGATGTCTCAATTAACTTAAGGTCATTATTTAACACTCTGCATTGATTCACTGTGATTTGAGGAAGAGGACAACATTGTTGGTTGTTCATCCTTAAAGACCAGACTCGATGACCTTCTATTAGAAGTGCGGCTGAAGGTTGTATCTGATACCAAACAACAATGAAGGGGTTAATTCAGATTAGGCTGAAGAGCTTAACCTCTTCAACTTTGCAGACCCGGTACTATATATATGGAAGTGGTGTAACATGCAGTAAGTGCGCAGACTGTGGATGTTTAACACTATAGGGCAAATTCATTCAACATTTGTGCTACATCTTCATGTGAAAACCTACATTATCCACATTACAGTTTAAAATTGACCACAAAATGTAACTAAATGCTCAAGTAATATCACACTTTTTACATTAGGGAAAGGAGTATGCTAGAAATCTAAACTCTTGAATTTCTAATACTTGGAGGAATGGATGTTAGCTTTAAAAATCTTTTTATTTTTATTTCTGTTTAGATCTTTCATTTTCTTTACAGGTTCCAGGGTTTCTGCAGGGTCTTAAAGACTAAATGTCTTAAATCTCAAAATCCAAATTTTAGGCCTTAAAAAGTCTTCGATTTACTGAAATATTGTGTTGTAGGTCTTAAATCTATTTTTAAAACGGGTCTTAATTTTCCTTTGTATTTCATGTATTGCTACCAAATCTGGCCAAAACCCATACAGTCACCAACAATCATCTCAATAAAATGTTAAACCATTTTTTTAACTCTATTTATCATTTTTTAACTCTATTTTAACTCTATCAATTTTTAACTCTATTTATCATAACGATTTAGTTCTTTCCTTACCGAAACATTTGTCTAAAGGTTCTCCATGTATTTACTGCTAAGGACACTGACCTGGACAGATTGTTGTGCATGGATTTAGTTTATTATAGTTTTTAAAACTTTTTAAAACATTTGTAAAAAATTTTTTTTAATCATTTTAAAGAAAGTTTGTGTTGGAAAAAAGTGGATACAAGTAGAGCTATTTTTTTTACACAATATTTAAAATACTTTGCTAAAAAATATAATCGATATATTTTAATATTTTATTATTAATGTATTATTCTATTATTAAATGTATTAAATTAAATATTTTTTGATAGGGCAAATAAAAATCTTTTTCCATCTAGGCCTTTCTTAAAGTTCCTTAGCCTTTAGCCCTTTATGGGTCTAAAATTCCGTTCATAATGACGACATCTTATCTCAACATCTTATGAATGTCTTAAAGTCTTGTATTTAACTCAGTGAAACCTGCAGAAACCTTGGGTTCACACAGGTCTTTTTTTATACATGCACATACGTTTATTTATTTATTTTTATTTTTTACTTTATTTAGTTATTTATTTACACTGTAAAAAATAAATCTGTAAAATGTACGATAAAAAAACGGCAGCTGTGGTTGCCAGTATTTACCATTAAAAATACGATACAAACTAAAGTAAAACAAAGTAGTTTCTCATTTTTACAGTAAACTAACGTATTTCAATTATTTATGAAGGTAATGTGTCTGTATTTTGAGTTAACATTTACACATCACGTCTTTTGTTACACAGACACGTTAACTCAGCCATATGCAGGTGGCGATGAGAAAGTGACATAATGAAGCAATGCTCATCACATACAACTTTTCCCACAAGCAGAAAACAGTATCAGTGTATAGAAGGTGTTCAGTGTCATTCACACAGCTACTAAGCACCAGTATATGGTAGCACGCATAAAACTGAAGTCATGAAATAAACATTGTTTATCAACATTAGATGTAACATAAATCTCTAATGTACATCACTGATGGGGAAACAACTAAAAGATCCATAGTAATGTCAACAAAAAGTATAAAAAGTGATGCAGGGAATTCTGGAAAAGTCAATTTACAGTTATTCACCGCATTCATTAGAGACATACTGTTAACCAGGATTTTTACTGTAGCATTTTTACAGTTGAAATCATGACCATTTTTAGTGTATTTACCATTATTTGTCAGTATTTCCTACATTTTTTTAAACTTGAAAGTCTGTTTTATTTTGGCTAGAATATAAGCAGTTTACGATCTTACATCAACATTTTAGGGTCAATATTATTAGCCCCCTTTAAGCAAGACTTTTTTTTTGGATTGTCTACAAGACAAACCTGTTATACAATGACTTGCCTAATTACCCTAACTTGCCTTATTAACCAAATGTCACTTTAAGCTGAATATCACTCTCTTGAAAAATATCTAGTAAAATATTATGTACTGCCACCATGGCAAAGATAAAATAAATTGGTTATTAGAAATTAGTTATTGAAACTATTATGTTTAGAAATGTGTTGACAATTTTGTGTCTTTCTGTAAAACAGAAATTGGGGGAAAATATTCAGCTAATAATTCTCTCTTCAACTGTAGTACTGAATAAAGTTATTATTATTCAATTGCTTAAAATAAAAATCTACCACCAAAAAAATCCATTAGCACATCTTCAAAACATCTTAAATGACAGGTTGTAAATGACACAAGTATGAGTGAACAGTGACCGAATTACCATTTTTGGTTATCACTTGAAGTCATTGTCCTTCATGCCATCACAATCACTTCAACATCTCCTTTCTATGCAAATGAGCTTCATTATACATTGCGGATTATTCATGAAACATCTGTAATTGAAATTGCATTTAGCAGACGTATTTGACTATATGTTCTATTGAGTAAGACTGAAGTAATCCATCAAATGAAAGCAAAGAGGGAGCGTCTGTTATAATCGAGCATGTTCATGATTTTGCAATGCAGTTGCTGTATGATGAAACAATAGTTTTACATAGCATGCTAGGTTGCGGAAGCGTTTTAGCATCCTCTACAACCTAACACTCCGATCCGACCTGCACACCGGGAATTACAAAATGCATTTAGCAGTAATTTAGTTGGTGCTTTCTCGCTGTTGCTTGATTTGCATAATTCCTTCAGCGAATAATAGGCCTCTAAACAGTGCAGACAGAGCATAGAAATAAGTAGCACAGCCAGCAGGCGCAATTCATTCTTAGTGAATTCCCACTGATCCCTCGTTCATTTCTTCAAATACATTAGCAGTATGTCTGACACGCAGCAGCATCAAACTTTGCTTCGCTGAGATTTACAGACTAGAGATCTCCAAACCCCTGCAAGCTTTCCAAATTGTTTACTCGCACAAAAAAACCTAAAATTGACAACAAGCAGAATCTTAGATGACTCCTCTCTTCCGTCAGTGCACCTTTTTTTACAATCTCCATTCTTCCAGGTCACTCCTGCTGGGGATTTGCCATTGGAGTATGAGGGATTTTCATTCTAAATATTTGATAGTTCTGTTGAGGTGTGATCCAGCTCAAAGCTGGCATCAAAAATTGTGTCAGACAACATGCAAGGGGTCTCGTGGAATTTGGAAATGAATCAAAGCCATCAGCGTGACGCTGGCATGCTTGCAATATTTATGAATCGAATGGATGAATTGCAGAATACCAGAGGTGTAAAGTCGGGCTGCTAATAAAGATCTAAATTCAGATTTCTTTCTAATTCTAATTCTGCTCGAATTCTCACTCATTTTTCATCTGCTTAGTTCCGTGTTTATCTGGGGTTACCACTAGGCTTGGGCGGTATCCAAGTTTTGATACCGTCAAACCTCCTAGCTATTTTACCTCCTAGCTATTTTACCCCTATTTTTTATATACATAGTATTTTTTTTTACTTTTTAAAAACCTCATTACTGGCTTGTTTGTGTCCTATAAAGGGCTATAATGGTCCAACTTTCATCACCATTATCACCAATGAAGCCTATAAAATCGGTCCATTAGTACATTGTAAACCGATTAAAATGTTTCTTTTCAGTTATCAAAGGAATGATTTGTTGTTTAGTTATGGTTTGTATTGCAAATGTATTCGTATTGTATAAAAACAGCATTTAACAAATTACGATGAATGTTGTAGTAAAATGGCTAAAACTAAATATAGTTAAGAAAATATATTTTTAATATAAAACTGATTTGGACTAATTACATCAATTTGTTTGTGAGATACACTTATTTTTATAAACAGTGTAGACAGAACAATTTGATTGATCAACAAAAACCTCTCTCTACAAATGACCACAGATGAGGGGTGAGGAGGGTTCTGAGGGCTTCAGTGTTCAAAACAACATCAATGTAAGTAAAATAATAAGCACGATTCAGCAATACAGCAAAAAATGTAAGTATAAAGGTATAAAAGTTTGATGTTTTAGGCTTAAAAGTTAAACGATAAGAGTAAACATCGCGTCATACTATCGGGATTATTCTGTGTTATGTTTCTATTCATACTCAAGCAAAGCATTGTTTATGAGCATATAATACTCAAAAGCAAAGCATTTATAAAGAATATACTAGCATGTCTTGGAATGGATCTAATCCTTCACAAAAGTCAGCTTCGTCTTTACTGGTAATAGTATCTTGAGCAGATGATGAGTCGGAGAATTCCTTGTCGTTTGATCGAGTAATAACTCCAAAACATCGGACTTTTTTTTTTGTTTGTTTTGCGGTCACGACTCCATGCCAGTGTGTGTGCGTGTGTCTGATATTGTGCCTGTATGTGTAAATGTGGATGTGTGTGTTGTGTGCATGTGTGTGAAAGAAATTATGATGTTCCGATACGAATAAAGTGAAACCACTACAAAAAGAGGATAGAAAGGCGCGTGCGTATTACGTATATCAAACAGCGCGCTGAGTTGTTCCTTGCGCCACCTGGTGGCTATTGCGTAAAGCACAGACATGTTTTTTTTTTTTAAGGAAAAGCTGGCTTTTAATACCGCAGTATTCTGTGTGAGTCTGAATGACGAATTGCAGTACTGCGGCTGAAAAAACACGCGCTTTCAAAAGCCATATCTGTATATGTTTCTGGCATATATGTGGACATATATGTTTCTGGTATATATGTGGACATATATGTCTCTGGAATATATGTTTCTGGCATATATGTCTACATATATATGTGAACCTATGTTTCTGACATATATGTGGACATATATGCTTTTGACATATATGTGGACATATATGTTTTACATATATGTCGCCATATATGTTTCTGACATATATGTCGACATATATATGTGGACATATGTGGGTCTGACATATATATGGACATATATGTTTCTGACATATGTGTGGACATATATGTTTCTGACATATATGTCGACATATATATATGTGGACATGTGGTTCTGACATTTATGTGGATATATCTGTTTCTGACAAATATGTGGACATATATGTTTTCGACATATATGTGGACATATATGTTTCTGACATATATGTCAACATATATGTTTCTGACATGTATGTGGACATATATGTTTCTGACATATATGTTGACATATATGTCTCTGGCTTATATGTGGACATATATGTCTCTGGCATATATGTTGACATATATGTCTCTGGCATATATGTGGACATATATGTCTCTGGCATATATGTGGACATATGTATCTGGCATATATGTGGACATATATGTCTCTGGCATATATGTTGACATATATGTCTCTGGCATACATGTGGACATATATGTCTCTGGCAT
>CAIGQQ010001014.1:1023493-1050266 GCA_903798035.1 Danio albolineatus
TTTATTAATCCGGGGTCGCCACAGCGGAATGAACCGCCAACTTATCCAGCATTTGTTTTACGCAGCGGATGCCCTTCCAGCCACAACCCATCTCTGGGAAACACATCCATACATTCTCATTTACACACATACACTACGGACAATTTAGCTTACCCAATTCACCTGTACCGCATGTCTTTGGACTGTGGGGGAAACCGGAGCACCCGGAGGAAACCCACGCAACCATGGGGAGAACATGCAAACTCCACACAGAAATGCCAACTGGCCCAGCCGGGGATCGAACCAGCAACCTTCTTGCTGTGAGGCGAATGTGCTACTCACTACGCCACCGTGGCGCCCCAGCAAATACATGTTCTTTCTTTTTTTTTTTTTTGTGAATTATCCCGTTAATGTCTTTCGAGCAATATTGTGGATTGCATCATCTAAATATATAGTATACTTATAAACTTTCAACCTCCCTTTCTTACATTTGTGAAAAAAAAAGTTTTGTAGGCCAACTCAGCTTTGCATCACTCTGCTTCTCTTGACAAAATCCCAGTTTATCCACTGCAGTTTGGTTATTGAAGAAAATAAGCTCTTTGATCAACAAAGGATTATGATTCTTACAAGCTTTGCTCTTCTTGGTAATCTTCACAAATGAGCACAACTTCAATTTTGAGTAAAAAGGTAAAAAAGCTTAATGCAGGACAGAATTAAAGACATCAACGTCACCATTATTAAGCTGCTAGAAAGAGAACATTTATAGAATGCGCGTTCACTTTTTTAGTGGCCTAAGTTTTGGAGCTATTGGCTACTATTCATTGGCTAAATACTGGACTGGGTGTTGGTTTGCAAATCTTTATTAAGTACTTAAGAATGGTTTTGCGTTCTTCATTGAACTTCACTTTGCTTTCAGGCCACTTTGAAGAATAACACCGGTGTGACAGAATGAGAGTATAGTTGAAGTACTAGCCATATTGACCTAGATTATAACAACTTTTTGTTTTATGTCAGTCTAGTGATCAAGCTTTAAATAGAAAAATTATCCAAACACTTTAAAAAAAATAAAATAAATGCTAGTGGTCTTATCCAATTCAATTATTTATGCTAATTAAAGAGCAAAATTATTATCTCTCCTGTGAAATGTTTATTCTCTTTCTTATATTTCCCAAGTGATTTTTAACAGAGCAAAGACTTATTCACAGTATTTGCTATAACATATTTTTCTTCTGGAGAAAGAAATAATAATTTTAATTTGGCTTGAATAAAAGCAGTTTAAAAAAAAGCAGATTTTGAGGTCAATATTATTAGCCTCAGTCATTTTTATTTGATTGGATACAGAACAAGCCACTATAACTTGCATACTTGTACTAACTTACCTTGTTAACTGAATTAACCCTTTTAAATTGCAACCAAAGCTGAATGCTAGCATCTTAGACAATATTTAGTACAATTTGATGTACTGTCATTACAACAAAGACAAGAAATTAGTTCTGTCATGTCAACTCTCTGAGAGATTTTGTACGGGAATATGCGCAGTATATAGCAAGGCTATTCAATTAGTTTGTCATGGCGGCCAGTTCATGAAAAGCATCCCAAACTAAGGGCCGGAGAGGTTTGACTTGCAATATGAGTAATGACACAATTGCATTTTTGCTCTTTAAGACACCCACGTGGGCTTTTTCTACATTAAAATGTTAATATGTTGTATTTTGAAACTACATAATATCAGTGCATTTTATAATGTGGCTTTTTTTAACAAACATTCAAATGTTTTATTTCAAAGCACAACAAAAGCAGTGCATTGTTTAAGTAGGCTTCTTCTACATTCAGACACATTCATATGTTTTGAACTGCATAACAATTAGGGATGCAACAATTATGGATTTTGGTTGTACGATTATAGTCTGAAGAATAATCATGGTTTCACGGTTATCACGTCTAATGTAAATTTAAACTTTATATTAGGTAGGCCTGAGTATTTAGATTAACTGTAGTTATTATCTGCATTCATACACTCTCAGAAAAAAAGCTACAGGAGCTGCACTGGGGCAGTACCTTTTCAAAAGGTGCATATTTGTACCTGAAGGGTCTATAATGGTACCTCAAAGGTACTTTTTAGGTACATTTGGGCACTAATATGCACCTTTGAGGTACCACTGTGGACTCTTTGGGTACAAATATGTACCTTTTGACTGGAGGTGACAGCTCCAGTACCTTTATTTCTGAGAGTGTACATACATAATCATTTTAATAATAATTCGTCTAACATATCTTTTGTTTACATTGCACTGAAAGCCACGCACAACCTCCCCGCTACAGCATGGGATGTTTTCTACTGCGTGCGCCCGGAAAGTTGCGAGCGCCCGGAAAGCCGCGAACGCGCTGCTCCGCTTGCGCACACACATTGGCATATTCTACATCAGAAATAACAAACTTGCATGCGAAAAGGACGTGATATACAGTTAATTCAGTCTGTATGCGTATTGGACTATGCGTACAAGCTCGGAACTTTATACTAGCGCACAGTTTGCATAACTTTGTTTAAATGCAGCTGTTTCGTTTCCTGCAACAGAAACGCGCAATTGAGAAGCCTTTACGATTAATTAACCGTGACGAATTAAAGCGCAGTTGATAGTGAAATCGGCAAATCGTTGCGTCCCAACCTTACCAGTGCACTGTACAAAAGGCCTTTTCTACAAAAATATCCAAATGTTTTTGGCTGCCAGCTCCACTCGCTTAATGTCAGGTGACTCGCGCTCTGCGCAGCCTTAAACAGCTCGTACTGTATTGAACAGACGCACGTCACTTCATAACTATAGCGGCAGTTTTTTGAAACTGTATATTCATTTCTGATGTCTTGGTCACACTAATTGGAGGGCCAGAAAAAAACTGCCTAGGGGGCTGGGTTCGGCCCGCGGGCCGCCAATTGAATAGCCCTGGTATATAGCAATGCTTATGTGTTTGGTCTTGGTGGTATATATCTGCTACGCTGCTGCTGCTTTGATTATTATGACAGAGCAAATACAAAGACTTGCTACTGTCAGTATATTCCCACACAAGCAGTCTGAGAATATAACACTCTGCTGCTGCTAACAGAATATATATGTAACCCCCTGTAGCAGATCTAAACACTGGTGGAGCAGGTCTCTCCGAAAAACCTGCTGCACAGGCTATTGTAAAACAACACTAAGGCGTTAAATGCTAGGGAGCACACATAACTTTGTAGTTATTATACATTAGTCACTAAAACTATTATGTTTAGAAATGTCTTTAAAAAAATCTTGTCTCTGTTTGTGAAGTTCTATGACTTCAGTTGAGTTCCTCTGATCAAGATTGAGCGTTGGCTCCACCTTCAAACCTAATCACTATGGGGAAACACCTGCTATTTTGGACTGGACTGTAAAAAAAAAAAAATATATATATATATATTTTTTTAAATTAGTTTTTTTACTGTTACAACATTCATGAATACACGCGCATCTGAAACACTACTGATTCCTAACTGCTACATTTACATATTTTGGTTTTAAGTTGTTTAAATTATCTTCTATAATTTTGGCTTTCTTGGATGTCACTATCTTTGTTACATACTTGAGGCATGGGGCATGAAAAATGGGGGCTCGTCCGGGATATGAACTCGGGGCCTCTCAGCACTTGGGAGATATTATTAAAAGAATTACAATTTAACAGGAGGGCTAATCATTTTGATTTTAACTGTATAATTTTTTACAGTTATAAATAGTAAGAGTCTTTTCATCACGTATACCGCTGTAACCCAGAACATTCATTTTTAAGAGATCCTCAAAAAACAAAACACCATACGTAATGATAATAAAAACGGCACTAGTCATTTGAAAGGGCACCAGGATGTGTTTAATGCTTGTATGCACATAAAAATAGATGAATCACACCCGACTGAGCTTCAAACCCGATGGGCGGCTGACATGAATGCCCTAATTGGAGACCACAAAATATATGACATACTTTTATGACACCGGGAAACAAGATGCTTTAAAAGAGATCTGCACTTTAAATGAAACCCCGTTCAGCTGAGACAAAATTAAACCAACCTGAGAAATCTGAGGGTGGCTGAATTGGTTTTCTCTGCCATATACGAAATAAATCGAGACCCTTTTCAGTCAAGCCTCGGCACACTTGTGTTCGAGTTCGGTGGCAATATTATGAAAGATGACACTTGGGATGCTCGAGCACTGCCGCACCGTTGCTCAAACTCATAAATCACCATACTAAATTATTTAATGCCTGCACTAGAATTAATTCAACAGCCATCATGTACTATAATAGTCATTGTGAGGAGAACTCCACCAATGAAACAACAGCATTTTACATCTCATTTTAACATTCCACACACAATCTGTAAACCTGCAGGAAGTAGCATTGACTTTTTGATAAGGCATCAGGCATTTGAAGAGCATCACGGTGGCGCAGTGGGTAGCCTGATTGCCTCAAAGTAAGAAGGTCGCTGGTTCTAGTCCCAGCTGGGTCAGTTGCCATTTCTGTATGGAGTTTGCATGTTCTCTCCGTGTTCCTGGGACTTTCCTCCGGGTGCTCCAGTTTCCCCCACAGTCCAAAGACATGCGGTACAGGTGAATGGAATAAGCTAAAATGGCCATATTGTATGTGTGGGAATGCGAGAGTGCATAGATGTTTCCCAGTGTTGGGTTGCAGCTGGAAAGGCCTTCGCTGCGTAAAACATATGCTGGATAAGTTGGTGGTTCATTCCACAGTGGCAACCCCTAATTAATAAAGGGACTAAGCCGAAAATGAATGAATGTATGAAAGGCATTTGTGTGTGTGTGTGTACATTTTTGTGCGCATGTGTACTTTGTATTCCTGACGTTGTAGGGTCTAAATGTCCCCACAAGTATAGCAATGCCAGTAAATTTTGATTTAATTTTCACTTAGAATGGAGTATTTTGAAAATGTAAATATGCTGATTGCATTCATATGATTGGTTGGTTGGTTTAGAGGTAGGGTTGTGGTATCGGGATAGAATATACAGTTAGTACAGTATAAAAATCATTACAGATGGTCGTTTATTACCATGGCTAGCCTCATTTCAGTCTGCAGTCAACCGCAGCATTCTGTCATTTTCTGTTTGGAATTGAATTAAATGTGTTGTGCTTTACAGAACATCAACCAGGTGGCGCATCGAACAACAAACTCCATTGTACAGAATGCATCATAACCGTTTTAAAATATGCAGGTTTACCCTTTTCCCATTATTTTGATCAGGTATTTTATTTTATATTTAGGATAGATATACTTTAAGATAAATATAATTTGTATATAACAGGATAACTTTAATTCTGTCTCTCCAAAACTTAATTCAAAACAAAAATAAAGCGGACTGAGTTGTCAGATTGGGTTGTGGCAGCCTGTGGTTAGCTTGCGTCTGCTACAGAGTCTGTAAATCTGTTACTTATCTCTGTGTTTCTCAGCATACAGTACTGTACGTGCATTTAATTTCTCGGGGCCACTCCACACACGTGCTGGATGACGATCAAACAGACATTGTTCCGCTGTGATGAACAGAGGTGGTCACTGCATGAACCATGCCAGTCAGTCGCAGGTAGTTTAAATTAAATTCGATTTTAAATAAAACCCAGTCTGCAATACTGTGACTAAAATGAAACAATTTCTCTTATCAGAAAACTATAAACACTATTATCCCAGGCACTGCATTGTATTAGATTTTAGCAAATATGAACAAAACATGGAGAAACAGCCACCCGCCCGGCTTCAGAATTGGCCACTACTGAAAATAAAGCTCAGCTGCTCCCTACTGGTAATGTATTTCCTGAGTCAGAGAATTTCGCTAAGTACTGCAGTGAACCGCGGTTGGTTATGGCATTTTGAGACATGCATTTCTAAAGGCCCCATCTGTACGTCTGAAAGGAAGTTCCTATTTTGTCCCTGGTCTTCATGTACTGCCCGTGTTCGCATGGGTTTCCTCCAGGTGCTCTGGTTTCCCCCACAATCCAAAGATATGTGGTATTGGTGAATTGGGTAAACTAAATTGTCCGTAATCTATGAGTGTGAACGAGTGTGTATGGATGTTTCCCTGTGCATCCCCTGCGTAAAACACATGCTGGATAAGTTGTCGGTTCATTCCGCTGTGGCGACCCCAGATTAATAAAGGGGCTAAGTCAAAAAGAAAATAAATGAATGAATTAATGAATGATTAACCAATGGCTTGCAGTGTGTTAAAGGATTTTAATGCACAAAGTGGAAGCACAGCGAAGTGTGATCATTATTTACAGTCATACATTTATTATGAAACTTATCTTTGAGATCTGCCAAAAAATACACCTCAGAACTTATAATAGGTTCAAAAGTTTAAAGAATGACCGGTAGATACAACAAAGATTAATAATATATTATGTTTTAAACTACGGAGATGCAAGAGATGAGACACAATGGCAGGTCCTCAGATGGTTTGGGCAATATGAAGCTTCACTCTGGGGGAGCTGTTCGTGGAGTCGACATTTTTTAAAGACGTGCTATCCTGATACAAAAACTGCTGATTTGACTTTAAAAACAACTATATTCTAAAAACTCCTAAAACTTGGTTTTGTGGCATAATTGATGAGTATTTTTCCAATTTTGCGAATTTCTCGTTACAGTCCTCATCAGTTTCCTCTCCAGCACATGCGAGCTGCTATGGTATGATTTGGGAGAAGCGCATTTATTTCGAACTGTGATCAAAACGGACTTGAACAACCTGTGCGTTTCAATGAAAATAATGCACACGCTCCAGCCAATCAGAATCAAGGATTTCAACAGACCATGGAATAACTAATTATATAAATACTTCATTCACTCAGTAAGCCCTGCAGACAATATGGACAACTACATTCTTAATGCACAATTTGACAATATTTTCTTTATATGTAATACAAATATTTTGTATCCATCCATCCATCCAAAAGCACCAACGATATTTTAAATACCTTTGTCTTATCTCGCACTGGACAAATGTACTTTCTATGCATGACCAAAAATGATGGACACTCCTGGTTAATCAAAGCTGGCAATTTCAGCTCCAGCCATTACTAACAGGTGCATAAAATCAGGCATCCCGCCATACAATCTCCTTAGGCAAACAGGCACAATTTGGGCAATTTAGCTCTTTTCTCTTCCAGCATCATAAAAGCCATGCACACAAAATGAGGCCCGTACAGAAACAGTTTAGTGAATCTGATGAGAAAGAACTTTACTGACCAAATCCGAATCCCCGTTGGGATCAACTGGAGTAAGCCAACTGCCAAACAAAGGCAAATCCATGCATATTATCCAATGTTTTCCTAGAAGAGTGGAAGAATTTGGAAAAGACCAACATCACATTAATTAATCATAACATTTCAAATTAAACATTTAGCAAGTACACATGCATTCCTGTTGTTGTGCAGGATGTGTAGTTCTTTCTCATTATCGGGAGGATGTACATTTGAATTATAATGGTTTCCTATGGGAAGAAAACGTTAAATTGGATACTTTGTGCATTTTCTGAGCTTGTTGTATGTTTTATTAGTGAAGTGTAAAGTGAATTAAACCGTGCTCACACTGTGTTATTTTAGCCACAATTTGGTCGACAAATTCTGGATATTCTAAAAGATTCCTGTAATCCTGGGCTAAAGCATGTGATCTTTAATCATTGTTTTGAAGTGTTAAGTAGGCATGGGACGAAACCCGTTTTCAAGGTACACTGCATGATGGAAAAGTCAAGGTTTTCATACCGCCAAAATGTTCTGCTATACCGTTCCTGAGGTAGTTGTAAGATTTTTTTATTTACATTTTATTACAGGTGTAAATTGTAAAGACATCTGTGTTTTTGAAACAAATGATGACTGCAGAAGTCAATGATTCGAATTATTTAGCCTGACATGTTTACTGCCCCAAAACATTTAAAATGTTTATATAAACATTTAAAATATATTTTAAATATATAAAAATAAAATCTATTGTGTTCAAAGGGGAAAAAGATTTTGTTTTTTAGCCAGACATTTAAAAAGAATATATGTTAGAGCAGTAAACACAATACCGTCATACTGTGAAACCGTGATATTTTTGTCCAAGGTTATCATACCGTCAGAATCTTATACCGGCCCATGCCTAGTGTTCATTGATAGATGCTTAATGGCCTTTGCAAACAAATTTTCCCAAATTTCATTCCCAAATTATGTCATACCAGGAACCAATAGACGAATTACCAGCCTACATCACACATGACGTCACGGGTCCCCGGTGGCAAAAAAAAAAAAGACCGGTCGCAATAGCAAACATGTTGTGTTGTGGGATAGGATGCTAAATTCGAATCCGCAGACATCTTTGGGTAAAAGGGAGCTGAATGGAGTGACGAGTTCATTAAAAATGCTCTACTCTGCAGTTATCATTTCATTTCATGTTGAATCATACACATTACTCGTTTTTGATTGCAGCAATGATTTTAGCAAAAACAGTTCAATATGGTGAATTAAACTGCGGACACTGAATGCTAACAATGAAATGTAAAAATGTAAGTTGACATACCCTGCCGTACAGGTGCAGTTTGCTGTCAGAATGCAGTTGTTTTGCTTGTTGATGATTATCCAGGCCTTGTATACGTAGCTCCGTCTTCTTCCCTTGTCTTTGTCTCGGTTTTTATCACTACATTAAATCTGGTAATCATGGAGCAATACTTCTTGCACATGACCACACAGAACCAAATTGTAGGCATCCAAAGACTTGTAGGCCTTTAACTTCTCTCTTGTAAAACCACTTGGAGTTTCAGTGAGGTTGTATATTTCGGGCTGGATGCTTGACCATTTTGTCTCATCCAATATCCATTGGGAGGGTGCCGGTTTTGCAAATGGACCGGTCAGACGAACGCCGCTCACTTTTCTGGCTCAGTGACGATTTAGTTGGCTGGCCCTGGTCTGGTTGGAAGAGATGTGCCTGAGTAGGGTTCATTTGGGCTTTGGCGCGGTACGCTTGTAGTGTGAGTGCAAAGCACGCCTGAGCCCGAAACAACTGAAGAGGAGACGTGACTTTTAGGGGACTGTTTTTATATGGATTTATTAAACATTCTCACTGTTCAATGAACGCAAACAAATAATCGTAGATTATTAAAGACGCACTTCTCTTTAACTGAACAGCGCATCATTGATGACGTAAGCGTGCTCAGGTCCGAATGTAATGTGAGTGCGGGTCGTCGGGGGAGACGGGAGGGTGGGACAAGCGTGCTTCGGCCCGGTTCAAGGCAACTGCACATAGTGTGAGTACGCCCTAAGGCCCCGTTTACACTAGTGCGTTTTAGTTTTAAAACGGCGTTTTAGCAAGAAAACGATTCGCGTCCACACTCGCGTTTTCACCCAGCGTCTCAAGAGATCTCCGTCTTCACTTGTCCACCAGAAACGTATATCACGTGACCATTGGCGCACTCTGAGCATGCGCGGTCAAGTAAAAACAGGAAGCATGCGTCTCGCTCGGCATTCGATTATTGTTAGTCAACAAACGCTGGTTGAACGATGAACGCGATGGCAAAGAAAGCAAGAGAGGTCTTTTTGAGGACAGACGACGAGGTTGAGTTATTACTCAAAGTAACAAATGAATATAAAACATCCATGGCTATCGAAAATACAGTGTTTACAGTGAAGACTGGTCTGCTGTCTGCCGGTGACGTTATAGCCACGTGCGCTTGACGAATAAGGGAAGGATACGCAATGACCCAAAGCCCCAATCACGTAGCGGATCTCAGCAGTCACGCCTCTGTTTTCAAAAGTATGCGTTTTCCCACGTCCACACTGAGACGATGCGGCAACGTTTTAGAATGGAAACGGCCTCTCCAGCGTTTCTAAAACGCTCCGTTTTCGCACCTCGAAAACTCCGGAGTAGTATGGACGGATGGCGTAACCGTAGCAAAACTTATGCGTTTTAAAACGAAAACGCACTAGTGTAAACGGGGCCTAAGTGCATAAGTTCTAGTGCATAAGTGCATAGTGTATAGCAGGGGTGCTCAATCCTCCTCCTGGAGATCGACTGTCCTGCAGATTTCAGTTGCAAACCATATCAAACACACCTGCCTGTAATTATGTAGTGCTGTTCAGGTCCTAATTAATTGGTTCAGGTGTGTTTGATAAGGGTAGGAGCTGAACTCAGCTGGAAGGTCAATCTCCAGGAGCAAGATTGAGCACCCCTGGTGTATAGTGTGCTATTTGGGACGCAGCTACGGAAAGTGTGCAGAGCTGGTGATCCTCCAGGAACGTGATTGAGAAACACCGGTTTAAGCAGTATGAATGGAAATGCTTTAAATGTACCCAGAATTCTGAATTAAGTCACATTCCAGAGCAGCAGTTCCGAGTGAACTTGAACGTTGTGAGCAGTGTGACGTTCGGAATGAACCATTCGCACGATTAAACTCCACAGGACAGGTCAAAGTCAGATTTATTAGGCAGAAATGAGGAAGTCCATGCTTGTTTGCACAGTTCGGTTGATGGATGGAGCGACTCGGTGGGCCGTAGCCAGTGTGACAAAGAGACCGTGAGTTAAAAGAATACAATATTTGTCATTTTAAGATGATGGGCCAAGCCAGTCCAGAGCTCCCAGGCAGCAGTCTCCTCTCTCAAATGGCTCACATTTATATCTCTACAAAGCCGTGAGATCTACTGAGAGAGATGATTAATGGGTGCGGGAGCTGCTCTCATAATTTCTGCTTTCTTTTTGTGGTCTGTTCAACCGAGCATGACAAACCTGACTCTGGATGCTTCTGGAAGCATGCGGTTATTATGTAGCATTTGTGATAGTTTTGTCAAATATTCCAGTAAGTTTTCATTTTAAAGAAGCAAACCTGCTGTAACTTGTAGTCATACTGTACATACAGTACATGTGTAAAGCAGTGGCTTAGTGGGTTTTCTCACAGCAAGAAGATTGCTGGTTCAAGTCCCGAGTGGTTCAGTTGGCATTTCTGTGTGGAGTTTGCATGCTCTCCCCGTGTTTGTGTGGGTTTCCTCTAGGTGCTCCAGTTTCCCTCACAGTCCAATAACTTGCATGACAGGTGAATTGAATTAAACTAAATTGACCATGTCTGTGTGTGAATGAGTGTTTATGGATATTTCCCAGTACTGGGTTGCAGCTGGAAGGGCATCCACTGCTTAAAACATGCTGAATGAATGCACATACAACGTTATTAGGTGCCTGTTTTACACAACAATCTGTTCTTTTTTAAAAAAAATTAATACACAAATGCAGCAGTTTTTTTTATTTCACACCTTAAAATAAAAATATATAAAGAATTAAACTAAAAATAATACCAATAAATAATAGGAAGGGCGCCACGGTGGCCGAGTGGTTAGCACGTTCGCCTCACAGCAAGAAGGTCGCTGGTTCGATCCCCGGCTGGATAAGTTGGCGGTTCATTCCGCTGTGGCGACCCCGGATTAATAAAGGGACTAAGCCGAAAAGAAAATGAATGAATGAATGAAATAATAGGAAATAATTACATTTATTTACTCACTTAGCAGACACTTTTATCCAAGAATAACAGAATTACATCAAATCATCTGAGAGCAGCAGTACATAAATGCTATGACAAGTCTACACTTCCTGACAAAAGTCTTGTCGCCTATCCAAGTTTTGGGAACAACAAATAATAACTTGACTTCAAGTTGATCATTTGGTATCAGAAGTGGCTTATGGAAGGCAAAGGCCTCTAGATTACACTTATTTTACCAAAATAAAATTAGATCATGCCTTGATATTTAATTAGGACAGTAAGGTCTGACATTGCTTAGACAAATGTCTTGTCACTTAGCAGAAATAATGTACAGCAGGGCTGACCAACCCTGCTCCCGGAGATCGACCGTCCTGCAGATTTCAGTTGTAACCCATATCAAACACACCTGCCTGTAATTATCTAGTGCTGTTCAGGTCCTAATTAATTGGTTCAGGTGTGTTTGATGAGGTTAGGAGCTGAACTCAGCAGGAAGGATCTCCAGGAGCAGGGTTGAGCACCCCTGATGTACAGTATAGAATATAAAGTCATGGTGCAGTGGAAAGAGAATTAAAATTGTGAATGACTCCCATGAGCTTAGAGGACTGCATCCATACATCTCTGCAATGCCTCAAATAACTTAATAAAGTCGCCTGGAATGGCAAAGAAAGCGTTCTTAATGGACTCCCAGAGTTCATCAAGATTGTTTGGATTCATCTTCAATGCCTCCTCCATCTTACCCCAGACATTCTCAATAATGTTCATATCTGGTGACTGGGCTGGCCGATCCTGGAGCTCCTTGACATCCTTTGCATGTGGAGGCTGAAGTATGAGGAGCATTATCCTCGCCCTCTTCTGTAGTTTGTAATGTAATGGGCAGCACAAATGTCTTGATACATCAAGCTGTTGATGTTGCCATCCACTCTGCAGATCTCTCACACTCCCCTTGTGAATGTAATCCCAAACCATGATTTTTCCTTCACCAAACTTGACTGATTTCTGTGTGAATCTTGGGTCCTTGCCGGTTCCAATAGGTCTTTTGCAGTATTTGTGATGATTGGGATGCAGTTCAACAGATGATTCAACAGGAAAATCTACCTTTTGCCACTTTTCCAAATGATCAACTAGAAGTTATTATTGGTTGCGCTTACAACTGGAATTGACGACAAAGCTTTTGTCAGCTAGTGTATTATTTTTTATTGATTCTTATTTGTTTTAAGAAGTATAAATAAAATAAATACATAAACATATTTTAAAAATCTATTAAACCTAACAAAACCATACGTTTCCTCTTTCTTTCAGATGCACTCACAGTAAAGTTGTATGTCTAGTTTATTTTAGCTGGTACTGGCAACCTTTAAAACGGCAATCTATCAGGTCAAGATGTACAAAGAGCTTGCCTCAACACAAATCCTTTATTCTTGCTATTAAAAAGCTGTCATGATTAGGCCTGTCACAATAATCAATATATCGACTTATCGCACAATACATGGACATGACCAATACTTTTTGGTGATGCAATATATATCGCTCATACGTAAAAAACAATTCTTGCAACATTTTAGCTGATTGCACAACCTCTCTATGTCTCTATTGGAGGTGTCGCAGATATGAGAGATATCGCAGCCTCTGTAACTTTTTAACCTTGCATTTTTTAAAATTAACATTTATTTATTATTTGTTTTGGATATGCGTTTTCACATTCTGATGCCAATGCCTAATCATTAAATTATAAAAAAAAAATAATAATAAAATTTATATTAAAATTAAATTAAATATTCTTAAGTACAAAATATTATGTGTCCTTTTGAAGAGTGTACTTGCGTTATGATGCTATTATATTGCCATTCTGGCATTATAAAATGAGTGGCCTAAAATGGTCTTAAAATGACAATAATATCGTTTATCGTGATATATTTCGGTACAATATATCGTACAGCAAAAAATAGATATCATGACAGGCCTAGTCATGATGTATAAAGACTCACAGTGAAGCATTAGCGCTAAAAAGCTATGGTCTGTGGTTCTTTTTCTACGCCTTTTTATTATCATATAAATAAATCATGGACCAATCTGAAAAAAACTGTCCTGCTTATTACAACATGTACTTTGTTTTCTGAATTGTGCAATTGTTTCAAATCAAAGATCATTTGAAGAGCATAACAAAAACCTCTGTGAAGACATTTCACAATCATTAACCTACAGGAGAGTCGTATTATCTCAGTTAGGTGTCTCTCATGCCATAGCAACCGTTTCTTGCCATTTTCTTATCACTGAACTCAAATGCGAAAGTATCGGCTTTCAACAAGGTCCCAGTCCTCTATTATTGCTTCCATTGTTCTCAGACTTTGGGCTCTGTGTCTCTGCTGATATGCTGCCGCTGTGAAAATACGCCAATAGTCAGGACAGAGAACCGTTTCTACATCCTCTGGGGCTTTAGGAGTGTATTTCTTTTCAGACTTACGGCTACAGCCTCCAGAGCCAGGAATAATTTACATTGAATTCATGTAAACATATATTCGCCTTCACAGATAATTGAACGGCTTTACGTTTTACAGCTAGTCTGCATTCATTATTTAAAAGAGAATTAAGATTTAATCACAGCAGTAAGGGCAGTTTTATTAAACCAAAGCCCGTCTTTATGATTGTAATGTGTGTGCTTACTGCAAAACACCCACATTACTGATTTCCACTGCATGAAAGAGATGTATATAGACTGGAAACTATTACTTTTCTGAGATTCCATTCCACTGTACATGATGTGATTGACAATTTTCAAGTTTGTGTACATTTGGAATTATGAACATGGTTATAATGGTGTCAAAATGTGATGACAAGAAAACTATGTTGTTCATTTTAATTAACTGTACAACTGTTGTTCAACTGTTGCTCAGGTTCTCAAATCTGAGGTCAATACTCTACCAGATCTTTCACAGGAACTGCTTCACAGTGTCAGAAATACTGCATTTCACTTATACATTGTAGTATTAAGAATCATTTTGGTTAAGAGTGTAGTGGTTTAGGTTTTATATATACAAAATACTTTGCATATATATGGAGTCTCTTCTTTTTTATGGGAACTCCAAAGTGAAAGCGGCATTTCGGTGCCCATAAACCAGTAAAAGGTATCACTTCCTAAGACAGATTTTCTGCAATCTACCACTGACTCTGGTGTATGTCAATGTGATACACTCACCGGCCACTTTATTAGGTACACCTTACTAATATAGGGTTGGACCCCCTTTTGCCTTCAGAACTGCCTTAACCCTTTGTGGCATAGATTCAACAAGGTACTGGAACCATTCCTCAGAGATTTGATAGCATTATGATAGCAATATGCAGTTGCTGAAGATTTGCACCACCACCACCAGCCTAAACCGTTGATCCAAGGCAGCATTAATCCATGCTTTCATGTTGTTCTGACCCTACCATTCGATTGTCGCAGCAGAAATCGAGACTCATTAGACCAGGCAATGTTTTTCCAATCTTCTATTGGCCAATTTTCTTGAGCCTGTGTGAACTGTATTCATCTTTTCAATTCATCTTTATTTGTATAGCGCTTTTACAATGTAGATTGTGTCAAAGCAGCTTCACATGCATTATAAAAAATTGAAACGGTGTCAGTCCAGTTTTCAGTGTTGAAGTTCAGTTTAGTTCATTTCAGCAGGGTTTATTATTCACTGCTGAGAGTCCAAACACTGAAGATTAATCCATCGATGCGAAGCCCTACAAGTCCCGAACCATGCAAGCCAGTGGCGACAGCGGCGTGGTAAAAACTTCACCAACTTCAACTGTAGTCTTAGTTTCCTGTTCTTAGCTGGCAGGAGTGGCACCAGGTGTGGTCTTTTGCTGCTGTACCCCATCCACCTCAAGGTTCGTCTTGATGTGCGTTCAGAGATGCTCTTCTGCACCCCCCCCCCCCCCCCCCAACTCCCAACCATTAGTTTGCTGTGAGTGAAAGATAAAAAAAAAGAAAAAAAAACCCCACCAAACTCATCATTCTCTTTCAGTAGGAAATGCATCATCATACAAAAGGTCTGCAGCAGCTATTACACATGGACTTGAACTAATGTATAGTATTTAACACATGAATCCATATTGAACAAAAAAGGGAACATAATATTGTTCATAAATAACCATCTCCAAAACAGCCCCCAGGCCTGGACTGAAGCCAAAGTGGAATATCTTATGCACCCATTTTAATGTTATTTTTTCATGCTGTATTTAGTCTCTCTGCCTTTAACTAAACTGTTAAGCTACATGTCTAATAGCATTTGCTATATAGTATAATTATTGTTGCATTTAATAATATTTTCTAAATAAATAGTGTTAAGTTTGGTTGGAATTGAGAAATGGTATGCATGTTAGTGATTTTTACTGACCTTTAAAAAGCTGTTAAAACCAAATATAATAACCATAATTTGGTAATATATAAAAAAGAACAAAGCAGGTATAAAAAGAACTAGTTTCAGTTATCTAGTAAAACAAAACTAATTTAAGCACACTGACACACAAGGTCTTGACCTGTCAGGGCCATCGGACCAATCAGGGAAGAGTAGTAGGCGCTCAGAAGAAGGCTTTTATAGACAGTGAATCACTGAATATATTATTTCTGGCACTTTGAAATCTGTATATTTATTTATTTATTTTTTATTTTTTAAAGTTTCATTGATTTTGTTTATTTTTATTTAATGTTTTATTTATTTTAATTTTAATTTTTTATTAAATTAATTTTATTTTATAATTTTTTTTATTATTTTATTTTTGTAAACCCAATGTACCTAATGCAGACCTCCATAACAAAATCAAAAACATCTCAAATATTTTAACGCAATCTTTTTTCCTTTGCCTGTTTTTGCAAAACCTTTTTTCTTTTAATATTGGACAGTTGTTCACTTAAAGCTTGTACACGTATTTGATAGAACTCAATCAAATATTCCAAAACCCAATTATACATGGGGCTAAATTATACATACGGTATTTACATATTTCCCTCACAATTAATTAGCATTACGCATCCCTCATAGATACTTAATCATCTCCTCTGTTTAATGGAACTTGCTTCATACGTAATAAAGAAATAAATTAATAAATAAAGTTGTTTTGTCCAAGTTCGGACCGGGTGTCTCGGGGGTCATCATTATCCCGACCGCTCTTGCTTTTCTCTGATGCGTTTTAAGCGTTTGGAGAGAGCGAGTGAGCGTCTTGATGAATCCTGACCTCTCTGAATAAGAGCGCATCACTGCAGCTGGTTTCATCTGCAAAAAGAGAAGATCTTTCAATCCCAAATTCGTGAGAGGTGTTCTGAATACAGACTATGATTTTCAGAAATGTACGTTTTTTTTTTTTGTTTTTTTTTTCCAGTTGGGTTAATATGCGTGGTATTTCAAATGAATCATTTTCACTGAGCAGCTTGTGAAGCAGCTGTGCAGGAAACTCTTGATTGAATTAAAGTGGCTGTTTAATGCGGTATTTCTCAGAAGTGTGCACGGTTGCTGTGAAGTTTAAATCATATTCAGTTTCCCCTAAGACCTTTCTGTGACCTGAAAATAGGGAATTTTACATTGTACTGTACACCAGTGGTCCCTAATCTTTATCATTGGTGGTGGTGGGGGCGTTGTGTGTAGATTGCTAGGCGACCTTCAAACTTTTTCTTAGCGGATGACATGCTGACAAAACATTGCCGCAGCAAGTTTTATCTATGGAGAAAATTTTAAAAAGCACAGACGCAGTGGGTAGCACGATCACCTCACAGCTAGAAGGATGCTGGTTTGAGCCTCGGCTGGGTCAGTTGGGAATTCTGTGTGGAGTTGTTATGTATTTGTGTTATTTGTGTTCTATTCGTGTTTTTTTCTCTCTCGCTCTCTCTCTCTTGCTCTGTTCTTCCGTATCTGCTTTCAGATTCTCCGGTTCCCGCTATTGGTTACTTAATCTGTCAATCATTTCATCCCGGTTACGTCACTCTGACATCACGTCCAATAGGCAAAGACTTCCCGTTATAAAAGCGCACGCCAGACCCTAGTTCAGCCCTTCTTCTTTCCTCTTGTTATCCTCTTGTGTTTGTGTTGATTGCGCTGCGTTGTAAATGAAAAACCCTATCTGACTGTGTGTTTCATAGTTGCCTGTTTCTGTGTGCACGTTATCCGTCCGTCATTCACTTTCCCTCTCTCATTCACTTTGTTTACATGGCTTGGACGAAGCGGACAGGTAAGAAGGTCACGTGACATACATCTTGCAACATGTAGGACTACTCTTGTATAGTAGGTTAGGGGCGAGCGCCACCCCTTGTACTTTTTCGATAGAGTAGATAGTTAGGACTCGGAAGACTCTTCGCGTTTGTTATTTTGTTTCCTACATTTAGATAATTAGATGCTTCTGGGGAGTTAGATATTGTTTGGGTTTTGTTCTTTTTATTTCTTTAGCGCCGCCCACGTCCCTTCTGCCAGCTCTCTTGTTTTTCCTGTCTTTTGTGTTGTATATATTGTAAATAGTATATTATTGCCTTATCTTCTTTTTCTATATTTTTGATTCATTCGTTGTTTTGTTCACTTTGGGTATTGTAAATAAAGTCACACATTTATCTATCTATATTTGGTGGTCTTTTGCACTTCATTCACTGTTGTTATAAATTTATTTTAATTAAATAAACGTCAAACCCCAATTTCCCCTAGACATAACATCAAGGGGTTTGTAACATTTTTGGGGGCTTTTGAAAGGGTTAAAATATCCCGGACGAGCCCCCAAAAATGTTACAAACCCCAAATACGTAACAGGAGTTTGCATGTTTTCCCCATGTTCGTGTGGGCTTCCTGTGGGTGCTCCGGTTTCCTCAAGTCATGCACTATAGACCTTATACTTGGAACACAAAATTACCCATTATGCTTTGTGTGTGCGCAAGGAGAATGCTAAGAACTTCCGGTCGGCAGCTGATGCATATAAACAGTCACATTTGAACGTCTTTGGACCAATACTGTTGTCGATCAGCGCCACTTCCTGGACTGATCATTTAAAAATGCAATCTAATAGGATGGAAAACAGTTGCTGTGAGGCATTATCTCCTCATTGTCAGACGACTTCGTGTGCCGTTTACAGTAAATGAAACCTTGTCATCGCTAAAGTCAACAGTTTCTTTTTCTTTCAAATATATAACAAACCCAAACTAATGTAATTCACCAAAATGTTTGACACACACGTAGCCTGTACTGTCCCACTTACATAAACATAAACATAGAATCAACATGTAAATCAGCCAGCAGAGTATCAGTAACAGACTTTAATTGGTCATTTTTGTAAATTGCATGACTTGCATACCTGCTAAGCTTCAAGCTGGTAATCAGGTTTGCTCTATAATGCAGTGAAGTATTGCGCGTGTGTGTCACGAAAACAAGCTGTGTCACTAAAACACTCTGTAATCCACTCAAAGCGCTATTGAAACCCATTTTCGGATCGCAAATTACCTGCTGTAAACGCTGTAAGCAGAAGTTCTAAACATTCTACCGGAAGACGCTGGTCGCTATGGTGCCCTCCATGCAGCAGCCAAGAAAAAGGTCAATAGGTGAATTGGATGAACTAAATTGCCTGTAGTGTCTGAATGTGAGTGTGTATGGGTGTTTCACAGTGCTGCGTTGCAGCTGGAAGGACCACCGCTGCTTAAAACATATGCCGAAATAGTCGGTGGTTCATTCCGCTGTGGCAACCTCTAATAATAAGGGACTAAGCCGAAGGAAAATGAATTATGTAATATATTGATCAGTTGAAATTAAGGTGAAGTTGTTCACAGAAATGATTGAAACAACCAAATAGACAAAATTATAATTATAAGTTAGAAATTTAAAAGCTATTTAAGTATTTTTTAAATATACTTTTATGGACTTAAACTCCTCACAGTGATTAAAGTATAGCTTTAGAAGCGTTTTCAAATAAATCAAAACATAGTTAATATTTGTGTAACCATATGTTAAAAATAGGATGAGTATAATACAGTGGACCACAATTCTGAGCACTATTTATTTTTGTTTTGTTTTTTGTAAACTTTTTGTCTTTATATTTAGTTTCATATTCATTCTGCCACAAATTACAAATATAAATACATTTTACTACCAGAAATTAACCACCATCTGACCATTTTTATCAGTGTTTTTCTTTGACCACTAATAAATAAAAAAGACAGTACTTTTATATCACTTTAAATTTGCTCCTCACAATTGCACTTTTCTCCTCAAGATTTTAATTTTAATTATCTTCTTTTTTCAATTATGATTCTTTTTACTCATTTCTGATCATTCTGACACTACATTAATGCATCATATTTATGTTTCTCACAGTTCACAGTTATTTGCATTTGTAAGTTTTGAAAGATGTTTTGTTCCTTTCAAAACTGTTTATTACTCACAATTCTGACAGTTTTTCTTCCATATTCTAAGACATTTAGAATTTTAGAATTTTTACATAACATAGTTTTTAGCAATGTAACTTATATTTAGTCTATCTCACAATACTCATGTTTTATATATATTTTAAATTCTGTCACAAATTTGTAATTGGAACTTTCCCCTCAAAATTTGGACTTTTCTAAATAAAAATCTCACTTTTCTGACTTTTATTCTAGCAGTTCCACAAAGACTGAATATTGAACTAAACAAAATGTTATAAGTCTGACTTAAGTCACAATTGTATTTTATGATAAATGTTTTCCCCCAAATTTGTGTATTGTACCTTTTTTTTCTTTTCTTTTCTTTTCTTTTCTTTTCTTTTCTTTTCTTTTCTTTTCTTTTCTTTTGTTTAAAGTGTTTCGGTCTGTTAAACTTTTAATTGCAAAAAAGAGATAACTTTGAATTCCTTTAATCTCATGGCAGCCATAATGTTTTTAGTTGAAACCTGCAGGGGAACCTGCTGAATAGCCCTGGTTGCGAATCACAGCTCTAATGAATCAAGATCAAGAGGGAAATTGTTCACCAGCTTCCACATTTGTAAGAGCGAGAGAGTGTTTGACCCTCTAGGTATTTGACAGATCTTTGATCTCCACCTTTACTGTTATTAAAGAAGCTTTTCGGCAAATGATGCAATTTACAGCCTTACCTCAAACACTTGTGAGCAGAACAGCGAAACTGATGATCTCAAACTATTTCATCTTGCTGATTTGAGGGTTTTTCTGAAACGCTGAGCTGATTTAGCAGACGACTGCCTGCATTTTACAAGCAATTCTTCTCATTTTGTATAAAAATCTGATCTTTCTATAGTTATCATTTATTAGTGGAGAGAACTCAAAATGCTGTTATCCTTTAATTCAGTAGGGAATTGCATTCAAAACTCATTTTCTCTTCTAGATGTATTTTGATTTAAGGTTTTCAGTTAGAATTAATGAAGAGTGTGACTTCATTTTATAAGTGAAAGTTGAAGGAATAAAGATTCACAGACTTTTTTTTTTCTGTTTGTCATTATTCAGTCATTTTTTCTTTAGCTTAGTCCCTTATTTATCACGGGCCACCACAGTGGAATGAACCTTCAACTATTTCAGCATATGTTTTGCGCAGCAGACATTACTTCCAGCCACAACCCAGTACTGGGAAACACCCATACATTCTCGCACACACACGCACAATTCATCCAATTCACTCGGACGAAACCCATATGAACACAGGGAGAACATGCCCACTGGCCCAGCTGGGACTCGAACCAGTGATCTTCTTGCTGTGAGCTGACAGTGCTAACCACTGAGCCGCCATGTCATTATTTGACCCAAATTAGTTTTTGTTTTTTGAGGGTAAGATTTGCAGTCTGTAGCATCCTTGTTAGTGCTTCAAAGAGGTGAATTAGTGACTGATGCTGCATCCCAAATAGCATACTATGCACTATGTACGTATGCACTTACTGTACACAACAGCATAGTATTTGAACACTCAAAAGTATTTTGGCTGCTTATTCAAGCTACGTATTTGAAATGAGCTCAAACAGCACAATTCTTAAGATTTGTTTTGGAACAACTTCATTGTTTTACGTTCAATCAACTTAAACTTGTAAAAACATTTAACTTTATCGATTTGTATTGGGACAGCATGAAGGAATTGATTGGAACCAGTGAGAGTAGTGTCGTCCCAATTGGAACACTAAGGTTTTTCGTTTCCCAGATTTCAGTTAAATTACTAAAATATTCATTCATTTTCCTTCAGCTTAGTCCCATATTTATCAGGGGTTGCCACAGCGGAATGAACCGCCAACTACTCCTGCATATATTTTACTCAGCGGATGCCCTTCCAGCCGCAACCCGGCACTGGGAAACATCCATACAGTATGCCCTCACATTCACACTCATACACTACAGGCAATTTTCTGATTACCTAATTCACTAATACTGCATGCCTTTGGACTGTGGGGCAAACTGGAGCACCCAGAGGAAACAAACGCCAACGCAGGGAGTACATGCAAACTCCACACAGAAATGCCAACTGGCCCAGCTGGGACTCGAACCAGCGACCTTCTTGCTGTAAGGCGACAGTGCTAACCACTGAGCCACCGTACTGCCCACTTAAATAAAATTTCAGTTTGAATGCACTACTTACACTACTTATACTACAAAATGGTGCAGAATATTGCATACGTACAGTATACAACTTGTGACACAATCTTCAGTCTTTAGAATTCTTGTTCCCCAAATGACAATTATATATATCATTTTCTCACCTATTTGAGTTTCTTTCTTCTCACAAATGAAGATATTCTGAAAAAGCTGGTTGTTGAGGTCTATTGACTTCCATAGTATTTTAGTTTCCTACCATGGAAGCCAATGGGCCGCAGCAACCAGCATTATTCAATCTTCTTTAGTGTTCATAAAAAGAACTGAACTCATAAAGGTTTAAAATCACATGAGGGAGAGTAAATGATGAGGTAATGTACATTTGTGTCTCTTCAAAGAGGTGGATCAGTGACTATTGACTAGCATTCTTTAGCGCCCTCATTTCTGCTCCAAAAAGCACACTAGCAACAGACACTAGGGTCACTGGCCTTTAGCATCCTTGTTATCACAAAGTCCACAAATGGCTGCAGTCTTTAGTGTCCTTGTTAGTACTTAAAGAAAAAAAAAAATGAACATGCTTGTCTTTTGTCTGTTGTGTCTTCTTGATGCAGATGGACACTATATGAGATACTGTATAATGATCAATTGTTGCCTTGTGGTGCATATCGTTCTTTATGACACCTTATGTTCATCTTGTCAGTCTGATCCTGATTTTCATGTTTTGTTTAAATATATTTAGATTTTTTTATACTTATTTTCACACTTTACAATAAGGTTCATTAGTTAATGTTAATTAATGCATTTACTAACATGAACATACAATGAACAATACATTCACTACAGTATTTCCTCATGTTAGTTAACGTTAGTTAATGAAAATACAGCTGTTCATTGTTAGTTCATGTTAACTCACTGTGCATTAACTAATGTTAGCAAGCATGGACTTGGATGTTACTAATGCATTAGTAAATGTTTAATTATGATTAATAAATCCTGCACAAGTGTTGTTCATGATTAGTTCATGTTAGTAAATGCAATAACTAATGAACGTTATTGTAAAGTGTTACTATATTTATTATTTACACTAATGAATCTCCAAATTAACTAAAAATAAAATGTGGCTAGTTTAGATCAAATGTTGATTTTTAAATGCCCCTTTTCATCCATTTGCATCATAATCCGCATACCCTCTGCACATTATGAGCCTATTCTAATGCTGTGTTTTTACATTCAGTGCCTCATGGCCACCTGCACAGGTCTGTGTCAGTCATGCAGGAGCCCAGATCTGGGAATGGTTATGCAAACAGTGTGTAATTGGGTTTATTAATCAAATATATCAGAGGACAAACCCACATGCTGCCATGAAGGCTTTTTATTTACAGAGAAAGAACCTCAAGCGTCTTCCTCCTTTGATCTCTGAATTGCTGGCAACGCTCGATTTGCTGTGAATGGAAGCCAGTCTGCAGTGCCATTTCTCTCCACTACAGTCACTGTGCCGAGCGCAGGCCGCAACGTAAAAAACAAGATTTTCAGCCCATAACAAACCATCTAAATCCAAACCGGAAATTTAATAGAATTTCAATTGCTTTTCATGCCAAAATAGGAAATGCGCTTTCATGTTGGTGCTGGTGTGGAGAGGAAGGAGTTCTGTAGATTCAGTTTGTGAATGTCCTTCAGCTCCATCATCTGAGTGCAAGTCTCTATAGTGTTGCCAACATCTGAGTTACAGTGATTTAATGATACTAGCCTTGCTAAAATTATATATATTGAAAATATTGAAATTAGTCATTTAAAAATATCTCATCATTATTAGATTTATCTGTCTGTCCGTCTGTCTCTTCTATCTATCCATCTACTTATCCATCTACTTATCCATCTACCTATCCATCTACCTATCTATCTATCTGTCTGTCTGTCTGTCTGTCTGTCTGTCTGTCTGTCTGTCTATCTGCATGGTAGCACTGGTGCTTCTAACTTAAAAAGGCGCACCAGACAAAATTTTGTCTCACCCAATTATGAGTGCCGTTGATAAGTTTTATATAAACAGATTGATTGCATTTGAAATCAACACTAATCAAAACTAACAAAAAAAAATGCTTGCATGAGGAAGATATGTCTCAATGAAATCCCGTTTTCACAAGAAAATACATTTTTATAACATAATTGAGTGACCAAAAGATACATGGACGGACCCCTCACCGGCCCTACACGCACTACTTGCCATGAATGAATCTGTTAACATGCTGGGTTCTCATGGGTGATGTCTGATATTGCACAGTTGCTTTTGATATACCTTTTTATTTCTATACGTCATTTTAATAGCAATACCGGTCTTTTCATGAGCTGCAATATTAGTTTAATCTTAGTCCATGCAAGCCCTTTTACGATGGTGTATGTGGTGTTTACTTTTACTTTTAGCTGCACGGCTGACAGCATCTAGCGATTAAATGAAGGATTACACAGAACATCTCGTGCCTAAAATGTGCAGATGTGGCAGACAGTTACCTGAAAATTCCGTCCCACAGACTTTACAGTGAACGCTTTAGTTATTTTCACAGCGGACTTGAAGCCAAAGGAAGCCTTTTATCCACTCTTCCACAAATGTAGATTGTGGATTAACATTCACCACATTATCAGTTATTAGATGTGCCATTATTTGTTGCTTTAGGTGTTTTCTAAAACAAAATCTGATTGTGTTGTTGTCATTCTCATCCATCCATCCATCCATCCATCCATCCATCCATCCATCCATCCATCCATCCATCCATCCATCCATCCATCCATCCATCCATCCATCCATCCATCCATCCATCCATCCATCCATCCATCCATCCATCCATCCATCCATCCATCCATCCATCCATCCATCCATCCATCCATCCATCCATCCATCCATCCATCCATCCTTTTAATGCCATATCAGAGCAAAATTTGCTACTGTATATTCATAGCAAAACCTATACTAAATGTATACCATATAACACACAATCCGTTGCTAAAAGGTGCAGTACAGTATGTTGGTTGAGTATCGCTAGGTTCAAAACTCATGCAATCGCAGGTTGCCAGATATTTGCTAATTAATAACCACCTCATGTGGAACTCTGAATCTGCGTCTCATTTCAGAGTCTGCTACTGTCCACTGGAGGCATTTCACGGTCACAGACGAAGTACACTGCTTTTCACAAAGCCAACCCTTTTCCCTTTGAAATATAATTGGCTAAACTGGCACTGGGTGGGTTAAAGGAACCAAAACAAAGACAGACGTTCCGGCATGTAGTGCACATTTTTAAAGCAGAATATCTGACTTTAGGATTGTTTTCATAAATATCTGCAAACATATAAGGGTGTTTTTGTTTTGTTTTTTGCTTTAGAAGAGTCAAAACCTTTAATAAATTCATTCATTATACAAAAAACAACAATATCGAAAATAGTCAAACATTTTATATATATTATTTTGATGATGCGAGTGGCCGTTTCTTTCATTTAAAAATTGATTCACTTCATGCAATTTGTTGTTTCTACATTCAGCCTAATTTTGCATAGACATTATCCATAATGTAATATAATAGATTCATTCATCCATTCATTCATTTTCCTTTGGCTTAGTCCCTTGTATAACTGGGGTCACCACAGTGGAATGAATCGCCAACTGTTCCGGCCTATGTTTTAAGCAGCAGATGCCCATCGAGCTGCGATCCAGCACTAGGGAACCACACACTCTCACATTAACACTCATACACTATGAACAATTTTTGGTTACCAAATTCACCTGTAGTGCATTTCCTTGGACTGTGGGGCAAACTAAAGCACTCGGACGAAACCCACACGAACACGAGGAGAACTTGAAAACTCCTGACCTTCTTGCTGTGATGTGACAGTGCTGACCACTGAGCCACCGCCCCACCAGTACCCACCAGTTTAAAATAAATAAATTAATAATAATAATAAAAATAATAATTATTAATAATAATACTAATAATAATTGTATTATTATATGTTTGAAAACATTCTGAAGGATCTATTTAAGTCATTGTTTGTAAGACAGTATTTTCCAGCTTTCAGACATACAGCCAGGAATAAAAAGGTGTTCTACTGAAGTTGTCTCAGGGATATTTCATTGACAACGACCCTTAAGAAGCCACTAAAAAGGATTTTAAATGTTACAAGTGTAGAATCACCCTCGCCATTTCTGATTCTTGTTTCCACAGTCATCTGAGAAGAGCCATTGTTTTGACCGAATGTGCGTTTCCTCGCTCTGTGATGAGAAAATAGAGTCCTGTTTTCTTCCAGGTCTCTTTAGAAAAACATAATGGAAACGCTGTGTCAAGTGTCAGAGAGTCAAGCTCTGAAAGTCTCTTTGTTTGTGAGTCATAATGGGCGACGCTGTACTGACGGAGGGACTCTTGGGACGGGGCAAAGAAATGCAGGGTATGGAGGGATTGCTCGTGTCTCTTTGAAGGATGAGATAGCATTTGCATTCCCTGCACAGCAATGCTTATTTCCAATATTGAAACCAAATGGGATGCGCTGAAAAATCCTCAGAGACTGGCATTCATCATTTATTCATATACTTTTTTATTTTGTTGTTTTAATTCCACTATAAATCTTTAGTCATTGCTTTATCGACTGTGGAGATATTGTCTGAGGCTGTATAAACACACATATTTGAGTTGGACAGGTATGTTATTGCATTTCTGAGCAAAACATAATGCGGATTGGGGTTACAAATCACACTTGTGTTTATTATTATTATTATTATTATTATTATTATTATTATTATTATTATT
>CAIGQQ010001014.1:1050276-1088697 GCA_903798035.1 Danio albolineatus
TATTATTATTATTATTATTATTATTATTATTATTATTATTATTATTAATGATGATACCGGTGAATGTGCACACTGATGAGCCATTACATTATGACCACCTCTGTCCTTAAACAAATGACATTTACATTACATGCAGCACATGCTTTTTGTCCAAAGCAGGGGGCTAATACATGGGGGCTAATAACTTCATATGGACTTAATTTGTTAACAAAGGTTCAGCGGCGGAACCACGCCTCACTTTGTCTCCTTAACCAATCATCTACTCCCTTAAACTTATTAGAGGAACACCATCCCTCTAGAACTGTTCTTCCCGTTCTCTTTGAACCCACTCTCCCTCCCTCTATTTCCTCGCTTCCCATTCACAACCCTATAACCCTCTTCACTCCTACATGTAGGTTGAATCGGGGGGTCCAATCGCTCTGCCAAAATATCACAAGAGACAGTACCCTTACTCCGAGTCTCTGGGCATAGTAGGACCACCTGATCTACATACCCGCCTATTCACCAGTCATCCTCTTACTCCCCTTTCCCTTCATCCCACTGTTCTCTGACCATCCCTTTCATCCCTACAGTACATCCCTACAATAAAGTCTAGCTCAAAGTGTGGCCTGGTCCATGCTTCTGAACTGTATATACAGTGGGTACGAAATACGAAAAGTATTCAGACGCCCTTAAATTGTTTTGTTATATTGCAGCTATTTGCTAAAATTGTTTAAGTTAATTTTTTCCTACACACAGTGGCTCATATTGACAGAAAAACACAAAATTGTTGGCATTTTTTTCATTTTTATTATAAAAGAAATAAGTAACACATGGTCCTAAGTATTCAGACCGCTTGCTCAATATTTAGTCTTTTTGGGATAGATTTGTGTCAGGATTTCAGGCCAATTCTCCTTGCTGATCTTCTCCATTTATGTCATGTTGGATGGTAAACGTTGTGGACAGCCATTTTTAGGGCTCTCCAGAGATGCTCAATTAGGTTTAAATCAGGGCTCTGGCTGGGCCAATCAAGAACAGTTGCTGAGTTGTTGTGAGGGCACTCCTTTGTTATTTTAGTTATGTGCTTAGGCTCTTTGTTTTGTTAGTAGGTAAACCTACACTGGAAAAAAAATATTCAAAGTTGACTCCTTGGATTTACTCAATTATTTTATGTTAAGTGTCTGTAAATAATTTATTTGGGCTGAAATTAAACAAGCAAATTAAGTTGAACAATACTAAATTTATTTAGTTTGCTTAAATTTAACACATAAATTGTTTGCAACAGTTTTGCTGATAACATTTTTATCAGTGTAGAGCCAGTCTGAGATCTTGAGCACTCTGGAGAAGGTTTGATCCAGGATGTCCCTGGCCGCATGTGATAATTCAGTTTTCTTTTTTTTATTACACTTTAAACCTTCAGTCATTGATCTATCGGTCTCAGTGAAATGGAACATAGAGTATATGTGCTGGTCTCGAGTTTGACAGAGTCATTATTTCATTTCCGAGCAAAACATGATACAGACTGGCATTCAACATTGATTATGACTGTTGTAATATTATTTCTGTTATAAAACAATGCATGTAGGTTTTATGAACTGTGATGGCTTCAGCATGTGCGTCAGCATGACTTGGTGGCTGACTTTGAATGTAATTTTGTCATAATTATAAACACCGCTGAGAAAAACAAACTGATTTAGACGACAACACAGAGATATCTTATTAAAAATGCACGGCCCTTTTTTGTTAGACAAACAGCAAGTCTCTAGGCTCACCTGTGTTTGTGTAAAATACACACATTAAGTTCAGGGTCTGATTATCCACATGGCTAATTGCAAATGCATCGGTGTGGCTAAATGTGTATTCAACATGCTTTATAATTGTTATATATATATATATATATATATATATATATATATATATATATATATATATATATATATGAGCGATTCCAGCTTTATGGATGTGACATTTGCAGTAAAAACTCAAAACATAAACGCACAAATAGGGTAAATGTTAACGTTGTATAGAAACATCTGTTTATATTTTCCAAAACAAATATACACAGAGTTATGGGATCAGAAAAATATCAATCTGAAAACAATTTTTATACTTTAAATGAGGAAAATAAACATGCATTATGGATGTGATGAAAAAAGTTTGCGAGTTTACAGTGTACAACATACTTTGTAGAAATTCTGTGAATTAACTGCACAATCCAAAAGAAATAATGATAATCACATTGTTGGCCCTCTATAGAACGAAAATGGTTGGTTTTATTTTAATTTACAATTTTGCATTTATGAAGAAAAAGCTTCGTTATAGATGTGACACTTTTCTGTTATGGATGTGATGTGAAATTTCCACTTGTGAGATTTTGGTAAATCAAATATAATTGTTTGAAAACACTGACCGAGACATTTTTAGTATTTTTACAGCACTAAAATACAAGGATACACAAAATATGTATGAATGTGTGTGAAAATACATGTATTGTTTATTATTTGTTTTTAATTTTTGTATTTAATTGTTTGTATTTTATTTAATATTTGTATTTTATAATTTACTTTATCTTTTGTATTTTTGTATTTTCATTTTATTATTATTATTATTATTACTATTATTTTTATTATTTTTTTATTATTTTTTTTTATATAAAAAGCCAGCATGCAGCCTTTTTTACTTTAATTCTAACTTTGGAAGTAAAAAAACTAACTTTAATTCTAACTTAAAGTTCTAAGAAAAAATTAAATTAAATTCAACAACAAACAATAATCATGATAAAACTCAAAAATAATGGTAAATAAAAAAAAAAAGATCAAAAAGTAATGACAACATATGTTTCTATGTTACTAAACCTATTTTAGTAAGTTAAGCAGGTTTCAACTTAATTTTCTAAGTAATGCAAATTTAAACTCAATGTTTTAAGTCTATTTAACTGATGTAGTTTGAAATGACTTGTAAAGTTAATTTGATTTAACCTAAAAAATTAAAGCAATTTTTTTTACAGTGTGATCAAGATGACAGTGAATTATTTATAAAAATGACTCACTATTTGTAATCTTTGCCATTTTTGGACAGTGTTTTGAACCATGTGTTGAACATTTACAGTACTTGTCTCTGAGCATGACTGAAACACTGACCAATCAGAAGGACTGAAATACAGTGCTTAGAAGGACTCTATCTATTCAATAAATAATGATTTCTGCATTTTTGTATCATGAATATTGTGGATGGATGTGGAGTCTGTCGTGTGTTCCTGTTGTAATGCAGCAATAGTCCTGCTATGTCAGTTATGTAATTGCCATTGATGTGGAAATGAAGCTCTATTTTTAAGTGCGGCTCACTCAGGAAGACTTTTCAGAAGTCAACCGAAGATGTTATTTCCCACTTCTGTACGTGTGGTCAATAAACAGAATTCAATAAATGAATTTCCACAGCTTTGGGTTATTTTAGAACGCAAAAAAAAAAAAAATGAAATCCTGCCGTTCTGTTCAAACAGGACATCCCAAACGCAAACAGATCAATTGATTATCCACCGTGCAGAAATCGGAGACAGTTTAACCTTTCAATCGATCATTGAATTGGCCCGCTTTAATTGAGCAGTTATTAGGATTGTCTCCACATGTCTGAATTATATTGCTAATTCCGGTAAAGGTCACTGAAATAGATCGTATCTATCAAAACGATCTCATTTATCTTCACTCATGTGTTGTGCGTGTTACGAACTGAATCTCTGGCATAGGTGGTATTGATCTTGGAGGGGATGTCTGACGTGTGTTGGTGACTATAGTTTCAAAGTTAGTTTTTTCTGAAGCTCACAAAGAGAACAGCGCAGTTAAAGTCTGTGTGAAATTAAAATGTACAATGTTTGTTTTGCAAGTGCACAATTATTTTTTTAGATAAATAATTAATTAATGATAATCCATTGAAAAAAAACATATTTGTTTTGGTAATCTTCAATCAAAGTTTGACCATTTTAGACTGGCGATCCTTCAGTGTTGATGTCAGTTTAACAGCTTCAGGTATAATAGCCCCGCCCCCTGCTCAATATTCTGTTTCAGTATGCTATATGCACACCAAGCGTTTTTCAGTAAAATGAATTTTTATTTAATGTTTTTCCCAAGCATATAAATTTGGGTTTACTCATTTTTGGGTCTTTATTGTAAGTATTTGTTTTTTTTCCCCCCGATTAATCTAGATTAAGATTATGTATCTTAAAATATGCCCAAACAATCTGAATTTGAATTGTGTTCATTTGAAATTTTAACAATTGAAATTTAATAAAACTGTATATTATGTCATAAAAAATTGTTTAGAATTGCATTCATTCATTTTCTTGTCAGCTTAGTCCCTTTATTAATCCGGGGTCGCCACAGCGAAATGATCCGCCAATTTATGTTTTGAATTTGAATTTCTTAATTTGAATCAGACTTTCTTAACTTGAATATTGAACATCTGAAATTTAAGACAACTGATTTATTTTATTTTTTTTTTTTTTAAGTCAGATTTTTATAGACTTATTTGCAAACTTCATATTTCATAGACTGCAGATATCCAGTTATTAAAACTACAAGTTTTTAAGATATTCAGATCATCAAATTCAGTATCCTAAAATTCAAGATCCAACATTTAGATTCAGCGCAGAAAGGAGGTCAGGGGTGATCAACAGGGAAACTAACACGATTCAAATTTAGATTGTGTTGGCATATTTTAAGATCCATAAGATTTGCTATCAGCACAAATTTATTCATATTATTTAAAAGGGAGATCTCTAAGGGGTGTGTATGTGTGTACACATTATATATAAATGTGTGTATATAAATTACAATATACAGAACAGCTTAATACACACACACACATTTTTGTTCTTCTGGGAAAAAAAAGTCTTATTTCTTTATATTGTCTAGAATGAAGCAGTTAAAAAAAAACCTTTTATTGTTAATATTATTAGACCTGGCGACACTGTGGGTAGCACGTTTGCCTCACAACAAGAAGGTTGCTGGTTTAAGCCTTGGCTGGTTAAGTTGGCATTTCTGTGTGTTTTCCCCGTGTTTGTGTGGGTTTCCTCCGGGTGCTCCGGTTTCCCCCACAAGTCTAAAGACATGTGGTATACAGTAGGTGAATTGGGTAAGCTAAAATTGTCCATAGTGTATGTGTGTGAATGAGTATGTATGGATGTTTCCCAGTGATGGGTTGCAGATGGAAGAGCATCCGCTGCATAAAATATATGCTGGATAAGTTGGCGATTCATTCTGCTGTGATGAAACCCGATTAATAAAGGGACTAAGCCGAAAAGAAAATGAATTAATGAATTATAAGACCCCTTAAGCTATATATATATATATATATATATATATATATATATATATATATATACTAGGGCTGTCAAAATTAGCGTGTTAACGCACGCCGATTGATTTGAAATATTTAACTCGTTAAAAAAATTAACCCATTTAACGCAGTGGCAGTTTTTTTTTTATTTCCTGTTGTGGCCGACAAGTGTTCAGGGCACTTTACAATGAATACAATTGTTTGTATTCAACACTTTACTATTATTATTTTATTTCCAATTTCCATATTTGCAATGCCTGTATTTTGGATTTTTTTTTGTAGTTCACTTAGAATCCAACATGGAAATAGTTTTTGTTTGTTATTGGCATTGATTGTTTTAAAATTCAAATGGCACTTACATGTCTGTGTTTTTATTTCTGTAATAAATACGGCTTTTCGTGATTAATCATGATTAATCACAAACAAAAGTGTGATTACTTAGTTAATTTTTTTTATCAATTGACAGCCCTAATATATATATATATATATATATATATATATATATATATATATATATATATTTTTTTTTTTTTTAATTATTACCATATCATTATTATATCATATATATATCATAATTATTAATTATTTTTTTGGATTGTCTACAGAAACCGTCATTATGCAATGATTACCTAATTTCCCTAATGCCCAGTTCAGACTGCATGATTTTCAAGGTAGTCGTGTCACAGATGTTTTCACACTGCATGACTATCTGGGCTAGTGTTTTGTCGCTGCTTTGTTTACACTGCAAGATGGATCGGCGACAGGGAGTTTCACACTGCATGACTTAAAAATAGGAAGAATCGCCAACTTTGTCCAAACTACGTCTCACACCCAAAAACACGTAATATATCTTTTGTTGTTAACTACATAACGTGAAAGAAGCCTTTAATGGGGTAGAAAATGTACATATTTGCTCACCTGGCTTTGAAGGGAATTAGCAGTTTCTCCTTAACTTTTTTATTTTTTGACCTGGTTGGGTTGTGATATTGCTCAGATGACACGTAAAACACACACGGGGGCTCCTGCCAAATTTACACAAATTTTCCCTCCATTTCTTGTGTCCGAATAAACTGAAAATGAGCACTTTTAACTTCTCCCTCAACCTCCTGCTGGCCTGCAGGTACCCACACTAGTGAATGCTGCTCTCTCATTGGCTGTAGGCAATCGACGATGTTATTTTCAGTCAAAACACATTTCACACAGCATGATTTGAATCGCCGACAGCTCCAGATATTCAGCACGTCAAATATCAACCTGTCGGTGAGTCAAAATCGGGGCTAAAATCATGCTGGCTTAACTTGCCCGATTAACTAGTTCCACCTTTAAATTACACTTTAATCAAATATTTCAATTGTTTGAAATATTTCTAAAAAAGAAATTACTCAATCTTTGTAATTACACACAAAGCACTTAATTAATTGTTTACCACCATGTTCCATTGTTGATTATACACTGACAAGAATACAGTACTATGTATATAAAGTTTTCTTTTTGTTTTGAACACATTTTTCTTTATGTTCACTTTTATTATTATTATTTTTAGTAGCAGTAAACTGTAGAGTAACATTGTCAACATCATTATATGAGCAAAGGTTGAGATTCCATAATGCAATTCGAAAGTGTAAATATCAAAATCACATTATACAGGAAAATGTTAATAAACATGGCTCTTTTTCATTTACAGTAGCCTTGGTTTCATTCACTAATAATTGCATGCCTCATTTGCTGTTAAACAAATGTGAACTTGGTAGTAAACAAATAACTAACTGTATAATTAATGTGAATCAGACCTCATGCTGATAGTACAAAAAAAAATATGCTACACACAGTACTGGGCTTACAGTACTTTTTTTTTTTAAGTGATTCACATTTGCTAATGCATTTGATTCAGAAATCCCAGTGCGCTGGTTAAAATATAATTGCTCATTTTTTTTCCCTTGTTTTTTTTTTTTTTTTTCCTTCTTCACAGTTTAGATCACACGACAGCCATCCGTACCGGTGTTCAAAAGCAGACTCTTACTGTGCTGTGCTTAACGCCGAGAGACAATGAGCTTGTTAAGCGAGTAAAATCTCATTTCATTTCATTCCGTTTGGACTTGCCTCATAAGACAAATTTAAGGCTTGAGGGAGTTTGCAATGGTCTAAAGGATCCGGCAATGGCTTCTTTTTTTATTTCTTTGAAGGAAATGAGCTCCCAGATTAATTGAGCTTGCGAACATCGGCTTGATTTTTAAGGTGGATCCGTGTTACAGAACATCGCTGTGCTTTTCTAATGGGATCGTGCCACGTGTCATCCGTGGACTCGCTGATAGTGGAAATATGCTGTTAAAAGGAAATATGTTTCGTCGTTAATATCTAGATGACCTAGCCAAATTGTCTCTTGCTTAAATGCTTCTGCGGATCAATGCCATTTGTTATGCTTACAGCTGGCAGGGACTGACAGGTAATTAAAAAGAAAAGCAAACATGGGTTTCAGGGCCATATAACCAATAATTCCTCATTATCTCCACAAAGCAGACATTAACGCACTGAGGGAGAGGGGAATTTGCAGAGCGATGGTCATCCAGCTGAATATCAAGCTCATTTCGAGATGATATTGGGAAATATATGCATAGTAATGATGTGACCTTTTTCAAAACAGAAGTATAAAGGCAAGCGGGTTGGCTTAATATACGTTTAACGGATTTCACTGATATACTTTTGATGCAGTATTTTCAGTCATTTGCAGCTTCAGTAATTTAGTAAAATCAAGACAATGATTTTTTAAATTTTTAACTATTTGGATTATTGCATTTCAATAATAGCAAGAAGTACTATAGTGCCAAAGAACATACAATTTATAACACAACACTTACCAGTTGGTTTACTATTGGTGATCATATTAGAAACATTTCTGACAGATCATGTGATGAGTCAAATAAATAAAGCCTTGGTAAACAAGAGACAATTAATTTTCAAATATTAAAAAATGAGTCATGCTAAGAACATGTATTATATTATGTAGTGTATGTGTATGTATATATATATATATATATATATACATATATGCACACAGTGTATATGCTGCTCTGATTAGGTTTAGAAGTTTCATTTTATAGGTTATTATTATTATTATTTTTATTTTTTATTTTTTTATTTTTCCAAAAATGTCACTTTAGTCAATTCTTTGGTTTTTGAGAAGGTAGATTTTCTTTTGCATCTAAACCAGTTAAATCCACTTGTGCTTTTTTGCAAAAACCTCTAAATCCACCATTGGGACAAGACATTGTAATTAGCTGAAAAATCACTAAAGATGCAATTAGAAATTATTTTACCAAACATAAAACACATTACACAGACCATCTAAAGTGAAAATACATAAATATGTCAAGTGACAGTTCATTCCGCTGTGGTGACCCCTGATAAACCAGGGACAAAGCAGAAGGAAAATGAATGCATAAATGAAATCTGTCAAGTAAGTGCATTAATCAATAACATTAAAACTGACATTAATTAAATCTTAACTATCTGTTGTCATTTCTGATATTTGCGATTTAGATTTAATGTAAGTAGAGCGATATAAACATTGTAGACTAAGCTTGATTCAAATAATGTAGTGTAAAAACATTGTGAAACATCAATATCTGTGCATTGTCCATTAATAAAGTAACGTCATTTATTGAAGTAATATAAATAATGTATAGTTTTATATATTATATTTATATTTTTAAAATTAGCTTACATTAGCAAATAAAACACAAGGTATGCCTACTGGGCAAAAGGGGGATGTCTCTCAGACACTTTCAGAAGCTGTCATTCATTCATCCTCACCATACTCAAGGTCTTGGTCTCTTTTTCGTCTCTTGTTTATACTTGTTTAAAGCATCCATGTTGGATAAATGAACGGCATCTTAACTTCGTCTTATGTAAAAACAGAGTTGTCGTTTAATGTATAGTGAACGGGACTCAAAGTAGCGTCACTGCGCAAAAGCATGTTATGAATGCATGCTACACTTCCGACTGTATAGTGTGTTTTCTTTCTTTTTTTTTTCTTTTTTTTTGTTTTATAGTGCACAGAATTTTGAAGAATGGGACGTTTTCGTTTGCCATTCACTGTCGAACATGCTCATCCAGTTCATCAAACTCCTATCTTTTAAAATCTAAATCGAAAACGGAATAAAACAGTCTCCTCATAAAAGCCGGCTCATCAGTGTGCTGCTACACTGAAAACATATGACTCGATTCACGCCTTCTGATTGGTTCTTGGGATATAGCGGCTTTTGCTGCCAAAGGAAATTGGTGTTTAGAGGCTTTGGTAAGCAAACTGTTATTTCTGAATGTGCTGACGCTGGGATTTGGATGATTTAAAGCAGAAGTATTTGTTAGACATTTACTACATGCCTAAAGCATTCGCTCAATGTCATCAGCCTCATTTTTGGCAGAAGTGACGTTTAGCGGCTTTTGCATCTGAATTCTTCAATATATATATATATATATATATATATATATATATATGAATGCATAAAACTGGCATGAAATTTTCAAGCAGTAACTTTATCGTTAAACTTCATACAATGTTGAGTGTTTAATACTTTAATCATGAGTCTGTAATACTGATTCAACATTACAGATTATGTGATGTGAATATTGCGGATGCACATACTGTGATTATATATATGCTGAAACAATATATTGTGCAGCCCTATAACAGTCAGGAAGACTCAGAGATCGTTCAGCATTTGCACTGTTTTATTTACAAGAGAAGTGTGCCTTGGGTTCAGGGAGAGTTGGAGATTTAGGGGAAGGATGAAGATCAGGATCATCTGTAGATCAGGTTGTGTTTGTTGATCTACAGGTGCTTTAGATTCAGATCGTTCCTGTAGAGATGATACAGCAGCTCCCTATCTCTCCTCTCCTTCAAGAGTTTTCTCTCCGCCTTTTTCTTTGCCTTCTCCTCAGCCCACAGGGACCGAGAGCAGCGGGAGAAATCGTCATATGATGAAGGACGTGCTCTGGGCAGAGCGGCAACATCATGAGCTTCAGGAAACACACTCAGAAGAGCTCCTCGTCTTGTAGGAGGACGAACTGAGGAGTAGCGGGAGAACATCTGATATGGTAAAGAGCACGCTCCAGGCAGAGCGGCAGCATCATGAGCGTCAGCAAACACACTCAGAAGAGATCCTCGTCTTGTAGGAGGACGAACTGGAGAGCAATGGTGGGAGAAATCCTCATATGCGGAAGGACAAACTCCGGGCAGAGCGGCAGCATCATGAGCGTCAGCAAACACACTCAGAGGAGCTGCTCGCCTTGTAGGAGGACGAATAACTGCACTGCCAGGAGACACTGCAGAGAACTGAGAGGTAAACTCAAAGTCTCCAGCTTCGCTGAGCTCCTCCTCGCTTTGATGGAGATCCATCACTTTGCTCATCCAGGATTGCACCTCTTTATCCTCCTCCTTTTCCTCACAAGCAGTCATTTGTCTCATTGGTCGGGGACTTTCAGGAGAGCTGCAAGCTTGGATCTCCTCAAACTGTTTCTCCTCCTCCTCAATATTGAGGAGCAGGACGTCTGGAGCAGATACAGAGCACGTCACTGGACTGAGAGGAGCAGCTCGTCTGGTAGGAGGACAAACTGAGGAGCAGAGGTGGGAGAACAGGTCATCTGCTGCAGGAACAGGACGTGGAGAAACTGGCTGTGATTTTGGAGACTCTGGCAGCGAGTGGATGTGAGTGGCTGGAAGAGGGAAGTCTCCAGAGACGCCTGAAAGCTCAGGTAGGTCTCCATCATTGGGCTTCAGGACAGAAGGTTTCAGCAGAGGTTTGACTTTCACCAGAAGAGGCTTTGGCTCATTCAGTTTTCTTCTGAGCCGTTTCTTCCTGCACTTTCTGTCGTTCTCAGTGCAGCCAACGGCCTCATTCTCTGCATGTTTCTCAACCACCACCGGTTCTTGCGAAGCACACTGCTCTGTCTCCTTAACACGCAAGAAAGGTGTAAAACAGCCAAAAAGCTTTTGAAATGTTCTGCTGAACAGCCCCATCATGAAAAACTAAAGGCCGAAATCAATTCAAGCAGAAGGAAAAGTAGCTGTGGATAACTGTTCTCTCCTCAAACACCAACAGAAGGTCAGATTTAGAACTGCAGAATCTGCCAGAACGGAATTCTAATGATGACATCATAGCATTCTGCACTCGGAATTCTGAACTTAGAATGAAGCTGCATGTCTACATTAACACTAAGACACACACACACACACACACACACACACACACACACACACAACTAATTCCTATTCACAATCTTGTGTTCAAGTATGTTAACCCTTATTTATGTTCTGTTGGGGATTTTACGTCCACTCTGGGATCATTTTGAGTCTTAATTTGGCCATAATGTTTTTCTGTGTTTCAGCTAGCAGAATGATTTTTGGTCACAATTCTTATTTTGACAAATATTTTGAGAGAATGCTTTAAAAAAAGAGAAAAAAAAGAAGAAAAATAAAAACTCAACAAACTGGGTAAATTTACTACCCTTTTGGTATGTTCAGGATGAAAACATTCACTACTTTAAACTGTATTAATGCATTAGATACATTTTTTTTGCAGAAATTTATTAATCAACCTTATTCTTGATCAAAACTATTAAATTGCTTAATTACTGGATTTTAACTCTTTAATTGTCAAATTCATAAATGCTGTCTCTGATTTGGTGAAAAAATATACAAAATGACGTATTTTCAACATATAAAGTAATTGTGAATATTTTTTAATTTTTTTTATTTAATTTTATTCTTTTACTTTCTAACAAAGTCTTGGACATGCGAAACAACATTGCCTTTGCATTGTTTTTGATTAATAATAAAAAAAATTCTCCCTAATTTACTGTTGGAGGCTGCTTTTACCCCATTGACTTCCATTATAACCATGTTTTTTCATTACAAACCAATGACACCATATAATCATGCATTTTTTATTGTTGGTGGATTTTCCTGTTGGGAAGAGGTAAAATTAGTAATTTTTACTGTTGATCATCAGTTAGCACCATCAACCCTTTAGATAGGGCTGTGCAAAAAAAAAAAAAAAAAAAAAGTAACACTTTATTTCGATGTTCCAATTGAGTATTAGTAGACTGTCTACTTATATCAACAATATCTGTTGATACTGACATTCAACAGACATTTAACTGACTATAAGAAACTTTGCAAGTACATGTCTACTTACACTAACCCTAACCCTAACCCCAACCTAACAGTCTACTTATAATCTAATGAGAATTAGTTGCAATGTAACTTAAATTCAACAAACGGACCATCAAAATAGTGTGACCAAAAAAAAGAAGGAAAGAAAGAAAAAAAAAGCTTAGTTTCTGGATTTTATATAGAGTCCTGCACCAAATTAAAGTATCTGTGTGTCTGTGAAAATGTGAGAGTGACCTTTGTGCACTTACCTTAATGTGTCTGAGACAATCTAAATATATCTCAGCTCTCAGAACTACATGGAGTAAACAAAAACAAAGACTTTGTGTTTATGCACCATCAAATGTGGTTATAATGGAAGTCAATAGTGCAAAAACAGCCACCAACAGAAAATTAGTGAGAAAAGATGAAATCAAACAGTGCATCAAAGCCAATGTTGTTACTAATCGTTCACATGTCCAGGACTGTAATTTAAAAGGTAAAAAAATAGTTCACAATTAGTTTTTATATTGAAAATACGCCAAATTGTGATTTTTTTTTTTCACCTAATCAGTGACATCATTTATGAACTTGCCAATTAAAGAGTTAAAACCTTGTAATTTTGAAAGACATTAAGTAGTTTTAATCAGGATTGAGGTTAATTTAACAGATTTCTATATATATAAAAAAACCAATATATATCTGATGCATTTTTACAGCAATTTAATTCAGTGGATTTCTTCACCCCTAACATAACAAAAGGGTAGCAAATCTAAACAGTGCACAAGGGTTAATCAAATGACATAGTTGACATATCATCGGTCACATTCTAAAAGCGCTTCTCTTTATGAACAAAACTGGCATATTTAACTATTTTCCAATTAACTTCACTCGTTTCCTGCAGTCTTAAGACCTGAGCAGAAATGATATCCACGCCACCATTAAGCACACGCTTTTGTTAAGCACTGAAAGTAATTAAAGGTGCTCAGTTACAAAAGCCTTCATAGATCTCTTTAACGTGAATAAACTTACTCAAGCAGAAGGCAGCAGGCATTGTCTAAAACGTGCGCAAAATGAGTTTCAAGCAGAGTCATAACTTTAGGGAGCGTATTGTCGCCAGCCATAAAGGAGAAGCTTGAATAACAACAAGAGCAAACAAATGGAGTGGGAAAAAAAGGCCCGGTGAAGTCACGTGACTGACTAATGCTTTGCTGTGTGTGTTAACTCGTAATTGAATTTTCAGTTGTCACAGGTATGTACATACAATTCTCCGAGGCTATATCGAGTCCTGGGCTCTATTGACTGAAGGGAAAATAACATGCTCTCTCAAATCAAGGCAGCAGTTTAATTTAAAGTGAAAATGTTGCCTCATTCAGAAATTGGTTGGATGGCAAATTCGCTCGCCGGTAGTTCTGCTTACGCTGCACTGCTGAACCTACAGTAGCTTTGAAAAGCTCACTCCCTAGATCTTAAGAAGTATTTGTGTAATGACGCGTGTATACAGCAGTACGTTTGGTACAGATTTTCTATTTGTGTCAGCCCTCTCTTTCTAAACACGGCCAATACCTTTCTGTACATCAAATATATGTTGTATGGAAGATTTTATTGGCAATAAATAAGCAAGTTGGATATATATCAGTCTCCATACTTATTTTTATAGTGATTTACAATTTGAAAAGTGCATGTTTTTGAATCAATACCATTTTTATCACCATGTAAACTACTCAAGTGTATGTTTTTTACTGTGTTGTCATATAGTACGTGTCTGTAATGTGCATTTAGCCTAAAGGCTTGCTGAAGTACTTGACAGCTCTAACAAGAACAATGATTTGCAAAGACATGTATTGTTCCTATTGTTGTTACATCACCATGTATTGACCTGGATTGCATTGCACAACAATTTTAGTCATTGTGAATGCAGATTGTTTTGACAGTTTTGTTGTCTGTAGAAACACTTTACCATTGGTGTATTGTAGATGTAAAACATGCCTTATGCTGGATTCGATAAATTTAGGTATTTGTGTGAGAACATATACAGTAAAATCAAAACAAACAAACGAATTGAGGCAAATGTCCACATGGCAATGCAAATGATGTGGAATGTGTGAGTTGATTACATACAAAGTCAACACAAATGCCCAAAAAGATGTGTATTTCTGCCAGTTACTGCCATTGACATTGAATACTTGGGCCCAATCCCAGTTCTATTTTTGTACCCCTAACCCTTCCCATTCTCCTTGGCCCTTGAAGCAGAGTCTGAATGGAAAGGGCTTCATAATTTGTCCCTAAAAAATGGGACAGCACTACATCCCCTGCTCACCTCATTATATGTCATCGCAATCTCTTGCTTCATATGAGATTAACGGTCGCGACTGCTGTAGTTATTCCAGCTGTGTTTTTTTTATTTATTATTTTTTGGTATTTATCTTCAGGAAATAACTGAAGGCAATGATATCATGTTATCATAATGATATAACGTGGCTATAAGATCGTAACTGTATTGTGCGTTTACACCCTGGCATCATTCATCAATGTAAACACCCAAAAACAACATTAACATTATACCAGACACCAAAGCTCTTTTTCAGCCACTAGACTTTTCTGACTGGGTATTCAGGAGCTATTATTATGGATTATAGATAGCGGAATTTAGCATTATTTTTTATTTATTTATTTATTTAAGCAATTTTGTTGACAGAATTCAGCATATTTTATTGTTGTATTTTTTATTCACATGATTATGAGTTTGATGACTGAACGTGAAGTTGGATAGAGGATCAGGAAAGCTTTCACAAGCCAGAACTCCAACCCAGGATACCTGCAATGTTGTTGAGCTATATGTTGGCACACTGCCCACTAGGCTATCAGCACTGACATTAACAATATATATAAATGTTCGTGAATATTTAAATAATAGTTTTTTTTTCATAATAAGGATAGTAATGGGCTTTGTAAGGTTAATGGACACTCACTGGTCACTTTAATTGCTTTAACTCAATGCATTATGCATGTAGATGTGGTCAAGACAATCTGCTGAAGTTCAAACTAGGAAGAAAGATGATTTAATTGACAGTGTGGTATGAACGTGGTATTGTTGTAAGTGCCAGAAGGGCCTGAGTGTTTCAGAAACTGCTGATCTACTGGGATATTCACACACATGGCCATTGCTTGGGTTTAGAGAGAATGCACTGAAAAAAACAAAAGAGGGGTGGTTCTGTTGTGAAAATGACTTGTTGATGCCAGAGGTCAGAAGAGAATGGAAAGACGCAGACCGGTTTGAGCAGATAGAAAGACAGCATTACTTCAGAAACCACTTATTACATCTGAGGTCTCTGAAAACAGAACAGCAAAGCGAGGCTACAATTCACTCAGAAGACAAAACTGCATGATAGAAGATCAGAAAAAAGTTTCTGTTTCTGCTGCAACACTGGAAGAGTCAGAGTTTGGCATGTCCGACGTGAAAGCATGGATCCATGCTTTTAGACTGTTGGTAGTGATGTAATGGTGTAGGGCAGTGGTTCTCAACTGGTTTGGCCATGGGACCCACATTTTTACATGGTCATCAAGCCGTGACCCAAATTTTTAGGAACTGTAATATAATTTTAGAAATTATAATTAATTTGTATTTATTTGTTAACATACACAAGTAGTGAAAGAAAAATCATGAGAAAATCAGCAAGACTTACAAATAAACAGTATTTTATTGCTGACATTCAACAAAATGTATCAAATAATAGAAATATTACAAAGTAAAAACGACAAACACTGTAAACAGTGGTTTGGGTAAGGAAAGGTTGTTACCATAAACAAAACTGAACTGTTAATAATACATGAACACTGATCCTGTTGAACAGAACAAACCAGCAAATTGTAAAATGATTAAAACATCCATAACCATTTTTACATCTAATATGACAGCAATTATAAGCATCTGTTTCACTTAACAGTAATTTGGGAAGATAATGAGATAACTGAGGATGTGCTTTACTGATAAGAGTTTCAAAGTCAGGAGTGATGGTAAACAGTGCTACCTAAAGATCGTACTATATGTCCCACCTGTTCCTTTGCTTGGAATCAAACTGCACCAAGGAAGCCACTTTCATACAAATACGTAGTTCTGAATGGGGCGGGTTTGATCGCACTCTCAGATTGTGAAAACTGGGAGAGGCTTACTTCACTGAATTTCCTTTTCAGCGTCTTATCACGACAGTTCCACGAGTCTCTCTGTGTTGCTTGCCAACGTGACGCTTTTCACGTCGATTCCAATGGGATCTGTTGTTGTGCGCACATTTCAAAATAAAAGTCCGGTATACGCAAAACAAGTTAAAAATTAAACGTTTGTTGTTTTTTTTGACCACACACTCCACGACCCACTGAAAATGTTCCCGCGACCCACTTTTGGGTCGCGACCCACCAGTTGAGAAACACTGGTGTAGGGGATACAGTCTCCGCATGCTTTGGGTCTCTGTGTAAATTCAAGTTGTATTATGCTACATTCTACCTGATCATGTCCATTTCTTTATGACCACAGTCTACACTGTAAACGACTTAATTAACTGTAATATGAACTGTATTTTACTGTAGGGCAGTTATGCAGTATTCTACTGTATTTTAAAGTTGTATTGTGAAAATTAGTGTGTATTTTACAGTAATGATGTACAATGCTGTGAATACATATACAGTATAGCAAGACAAATGGTGCTGCCATGTGTGTTTTGCTGTAATTGATTTACAGTAATTTACTGGCAAACTGCTGCCAGCAAGTTACTGTAGATTCTACAGGAAATTTCTAACAACACAATACTGGAATTTTAAAACCATCCATTTCCCGCTAACATTTCAGTGCTGTTGAGCACGTTCTTAGGGTGCTTTCACACCTGTGGATTGATTCATTTGTTCCGAAACGGATTAAAATTGTTACGTTGTTGCACTTTGTTCTGGGTGCGGTTCACTTTCACACAGCAAAGTTTCTAAACAGACCAAAATAGCTAAATCAAGTCACGTGAGTAAACTCTCCTCACATTCACGGTTTATTTTTTCAGAGTCCAGCTCAGCTGTCATGCGTCCTTATTTTAATTATGACGATGAGCAATAAGACATTATACGCGAAAAAGCTGTGCTTTCATTTTGAATGGTGACACCCACAGACGTCCTAAACAAACATACATTAGAGGTAGGACTTTCTCAGACATATCAGTTGGCTTATGCATTATTGGCTTTACATTATAGAGAGAAGTAATAGATAAACCAAGACTGCTTCTGTCAATTTTCCAAACAGATAAACAGCTCTCATTAATAGTTAGCATGCTTTCACTCTTGTATCTGACATGAAATGCACATTTGCCTGTAGGGATGACATCCCGTCCTACTCATAACTACCTCTTCATATAGAAATATATGGCTATTACATATCTATAATACACTGTGATGTAGCCTGGTTTGGATCATTTTGCTTTCTCACTACAATCGATACGCTCCAGAGTTCGTTTGAATGAGGTGCTCTCGGCTCGATTGATTTGGCGCGGATCTGAGCGCAATTGCTGGATTCACATATGCCAAACGAACCGTGCAAACTTGAGAAACATGCCAGGTTCTGAAACAAAAGTCTAGGTGTAATAGCTCCTTTAAACACTGCTCATTTGCCATTGTGTTCGCTTGCTTAATAGAAATGACTGTGATTGGCCGTGAAGGTCATCAGTTTACTGAACTCACCGCTGTTTACTGAGTGCAACCACAGATACAGGGACACTACAGCGTTTTAAAATTGTAAAGATCAGCAGGTATAGTATGGATAGTATGTTGGATAGTATGTATGAGATGTATGTATGTAGAACCAGTGTATGAGTGTGTGTGTGAATAAATGTATATGGGTGTTTACCAGTAATGGGTTGCGGCTGGAAGGGCATCCGCTGTGTAAAACACATGCTGGAATAGTTGGTGGTTCATTCCACGGTGGTAACTCCTGCTAAATAAGGAACTAGGCCGGAAAAAAAAAAAGAGTGAATAAAATGCTGAAAAATAATAAACTCTGGCTCATTTGTCATTCGAAGTCACATCAGTTTACAAAAGGAAGTTATTTAATACACTCAACTGTCACAAGATTGACGTACCTTAACCTCTTACACTCTGGTGCTATTTTTGGGATTTCCGCCTGGATTTTGTCAACCCAATTTTAAAAGCTTCCTAAATCCACATGCAGGGGAGTAAATGCAAAAATGTGGTATCATTTAAAAAAAACCTTTAAATGTTCATAAAACACTTTTGAAAGTGATTAAAATAATTGTATATGTTGTCTGTGTTATCATAAACACTTTTAAAAAAAGAGGCGCTTTCTGTATTTTTTTTTTATAAACTCAATTTTAAAAGAGTACCTTTTAGGTTCTGTGTGGTCTAGGTTTCTGTAATTAATTTTGGTGGTTCCTGCACATGGCAGTAATCATAAGAAAAATGAGAAATGCCTCTCATAATCTATGCAAAAGTTATTGTATTCCAACTGATGAGAGGTGCTATACCTTTTTTTATGTAATTTCCGCCTACCAAACTTGGAAAGTCTTCCATATCCAAATGCAGTGGTATAAATGACAAATTCCAGTGTTATTGGACAGAAAACCATTTGAATTTACAAAAGAAACTGCTGACAGTAACAAATAATATTTTTTATGTTTTCTGTTTTATGATGAATTACTTCAACATTAGGCGCTTTTTTATTTTTTGTTCTAAAATGCTTTTTTGAAAATGTGTAGATAATCCCATAAGGGAATAAGACAACTCCAGACAGTTCTGCTTGAGACCAGCAGATAGCAGCAAACACTAGAAAAAATAATTTTGTCTCTACCATATAGTATGCAAACGTTATTGTAACTCAACTGAATATTGGGAAAATACCTTTTTGATCATTCATATCAAATACGACATATATGCTTCTACATAGTTCATACATGATAAGAACATGAGTTTCCATTACTTTCTCATTTCTCCTTCCCATTTGTATCATAACATTATATCAAAGAAGTCAAAGTCAGCTTCTCCAAAACATCCTCAGCTCCTAGAAAATAAGCTTATTTTTGGGCCGTCTTCTTTTCTGCGCCATAAAAAACGCGGTGATTCATTCGATAACTGTTTGATATGTGAATATAATTCAGTAAAGGAACGCTAGAATTGTACATGGACAGGCAAGAGCTTTTATTTGAGCTATGACTTGTACATGTGTGTCATATATGAAGCATATAAAAATATGAAAATGACAGCTCGGGTATCCAGTATTTTATTGTGTAATTAAATGTTAATAATTTTTGTACAGTAAAATAAAAACCTAAAATATAGCTTCTACGCTTTCAAACGGAACCTCTTATAGGGGTCTTGCGCAACCACGGACCTTTAAAAATGAAAGGGAAGTTGATGACGTCACCGGACCCGGTACCGGGTCCGCAGAGTTTAAGAAGTTAAAGATATCTCACAAAACTCATATTTTGACAGTGTGTTCAGCTAAAAATAGCACGCCTCTTCTTAATCATGCAGCAAAAAATAATATTGTGACAACCCCAGTAGATACGTTAATAAATTAAGTGTTACCCAACAGCATTATCCTGTAGCGGAGAGGTTATGCAGGGTATCGTCCACATTAACACAACTCTCGATTGCATTCCGGCATGATACCCTCTCATTACTACTCTGCCAACTTTGGCAGTTCTTCACAGCCATATACATAGCATATAAATTGGATACAGTGCCCAGCGGGGTGGTTTAGAATAAGCATGTACACCATAATAATCCCACCACCTTTAAGGCCGCCAGCCATCACAGGAGTATGCACTCATAGAGGACCTTGCGGCGTCCTTCTATTTCGCTTGTAATTAGCTTCATTAGAGCAAGTTCACTGCGGCGGGCATGTCGTCTCTCAGGTGCCACAGACCAGAGCTACAGGCAGGTGGAGGTAATCTGTGGTAATCACCCTTCTGCAGCGTCTTCGGGATCACAGTAATGACTTTTAGCTCCCGCAAACTTTCAAGCATTTTTCGAGTCGTTTGAGTTTCTATGGAAGACTCCCAATCGGTGGATTCTAAGGCTGTGAAGTTTGCTGAGAAAAGTTGGCAAGTAAAACATGAATCATTCCTAATTATGCCTCCAGAGAGGCAGGTCAGGAATTAGGTTTTTCAGGAGATTAGAGAGAATCTCAGTTATTTGCATGGACCAAATCTTCAGCCGTTATTTTTTTATATAATATGGTAGGAATTGCAATGCGGCTGACTGTTTGTAAGCCGAATCAGGCATCGTCTACATAAATGCCTGTGTTTTCCAGTCAAATAAATCACCATAGTGACAGCTCAAGGTGAGAGGGCCAAAACACGCTTATTATAATTAAGACGGAATTATTTTGATGCTGTGAAATCCCCAAATTCTTTTCTAAAGATGTGTAGTTCACTTGCTAACTTTGATTAATGAGAACACACTTTATTATCCCTTTTTTTCTCTCTCTTTTGTGTCTGTGAAAGCAGCAAAGACGTTATAAATGCGAGATCACTGGAAACCTCACAGGACTGAGAATGAGATGTGAATTAATATTTAGTAATATCACAGTATAATTGGTAGCATAGCATGTACTGTTCGAAAATGTGTTAAAAATGTAAACGTTACCAAATGTGGACACTATATTATCACGTTATAGTTCTCAAAAAAAAGGTGCATGTGTATACAGTATATGTTTAACTTAAATCTGTCACTAGAACGTTTTTGCTGTGTGAATGGGTTCAAAAGTGCACGTTATTGAAAGCAATATCATTAACATTTGTTGTAAAATATTCAATAATGTAATAATGTAATTTATGAAAGCAATTATTTTATTTACAAAAGTGACATCACGTTCGGCGACGCAGTGGCGTAGTAGGTAGTGCTGTCGCCTCACAGCAAGAAGGTCGCTGGTTCGAGCCTAGGCTGGGTCAGTTGGCCTTTCTGTGTGAAGTTTGCATGTCCTCCCTGCGTTCGTGTGGGTTTCCTCCGGGTGCTCCGGTTTCCCCCACAGTCCAAAGGCATGTGGTACAGGTGAATTGGGTAGGCTAAATTGTCCTTAGTGTATGAGTGTGAATGTGTGTGTATGGATGTTTCCCAGAGATGGGTTGCAGCTGGAAGGGCATCCGCTGTGTAGAACATGTGCTGGATAAGTTGGCGGTTCATTCCGCTGTGGTAACCCCAGATTAATAACAGGACTAAGCCGAAAAGAAAATGAATGAATGACATCACGTCCATGGTTATTATGTGTTCCGATTACAAACATATAAGTATTTGCCAAATCAAATCATTTTGACAGTGACTACGTTTACATGGACATCAGTAATCAAATTATTTGCTTTAATCTAACTAAGACAATTTTAAGATTAATGTGTTTACATGTGTTGCTTTTTGAATGGTCATGATTCCGTTTTACATGTTATAGCGCATAATCCGAATAACGTCATTGCGTCACCGTGCTATCATCATTCCTCCGGAGTTTCATGTCATTTCGGGTGTTTCGTTTTTAATTTGTCGACTTTAACTGAAGTTTGGCACTTTAACTTTCATTCGTGAACATTTCATGCATGCATGCCTGTGACAAACGAGATATTGAATGCAACTATGAACTGCTGGATAGTTGTTGTTTTAATGGAAGTTCACACCACATGCTGAATGGAAGAAAAAAAAAAACCTCTGCATTTCACGATGCAGGTGTCTGTGGTCCTCACTGAGTCGGTAGGTGCAAAGAGTGTCAAACAGCCCTGTGTGTGTATTTTCCTGTCGCAAAATGTGGCGAAACATACTACATGACGGTAATAGTTCGATTAAGGTCTGTACTGCACGCCAATAATGCAACTAAAATCGGCAAACTTCACATGTCTGAATCCGATTTTTCTTTGATTATGACCTTAATCTGATTAAATTAATCAAAAATCGTTGTTTACATGGTCGACTCTTAATCAGAGTATTGTTTTAATCACATTAAAATCGAATTATTGATGTCCATGTACTCACTGTTTTGTGAATACAAAATGTTTAATTATTGTGTGAACGAATGTACCCTAAATCAAACTCACCTGAAGGCTCTGCCATTACACATACTCATAAATGTTGCATGTGTAACAGTCTCTTATTCACTCAACTTGAGTTTTCCATCACTATTAGATATTTTCCCCCCTCAAACACTGAAACAATTACCCAAAGCTTATAAAAATGAGGCATGAGATTGGCTGTCAGTTGCTAAGCATCTAGCCGTAACATCGTGACACAACATTGATTAATTTTGCACGATTGGGACAGAGTTAACAGTGCAAAACCCAGTGCAACGCAAAATAATTAAGCAAATAGAGTAATATTTGAAAAATTTAAGCTTCAGTTCTACCTGTCCCTCTTCGAGCAGGATTCATGCTGGGAATTCTGGCATTTGAAGCAGGCACACTAATAAGGACACTAAATGCCATCCACTAAATACCAAAGAGTCTGTTACTAGTGTAATTCTTGAGGTCTAGGGAGTGAGGTTTACTCAAACAGCTGTCACTACCTATCCTCTGTTACGTTCACCCCTCTGATGCTGCGTACACACCAGACGCGGTAGAAGCATCAAGCGGGAGTGATTTGCATGTTAAGTCAATGCAAACGTGGGAATAGACATCCTGCGGCGCAATACACGTGAATGAGGCAGCTAGAATGAAGCGTCGTGGGTTGAGTTTTTTGCGTGATTGATGTGCGAAACGCCAGAGTCTAAAAATCGAAACTTCATCAAACATTCGCGCTGCGTTAACCAATCAGGAGCTTGCTCTTGTGTGGGTGTAATTATGTCATAGCGCCTGTTGTCGGTGTCGGCAGGAGGATTTCCCCCATGGGACACCAACAACAGTTCATCAAACTGGGCATGGCTCAGTCAGAAGCACTGCTGAAAGCTTCTATCATCCAGGTTAAGTTTATGGAGGAGTTTATGAACTCAGAGCTCGGTGCACCTCTGGAAGGATCTAGTGGACTCAGACACTGCTCCCAACGAATCAACGCTGTTTTTCAGCCTTCTTAAAACACAGACACACAGTTATTTTCTCTATAAAATCCATGTTAGCCATTTAGCAATGAAGCTAGAGTCACCAGGCCATAGACAGAAGCCCTGCCCATCACGTGAATCCGTGTCTGTTGTGAAGTGAATTAGACGCGCGAATGAAGCGAGTAAACTCAAATGTTCAAGCATATATTTACGTGCGAATAGGGCGATTTCTCCGGGCTTGCCGCGTCTGGTGTAAACACAGCTTAAAAGATAAACCTCACTCCCATCCAGGTCATGGCACTAATTTAACACTGTAACAATTTGAAATGTGTTAACAATTTAACACATTTCCACTGTAACAATGTAAGTCTCTGTTTCGGAACAAAACAATTGATCAATAGGTGTGAAAGCACTCTTAAGAAAGAAGCATATATGAGAATGCTACTTACTGCTGTATCAATGGTCTGTCATTGCTGTGCCTTTAGAGGTTTACCTATACTGCTCAGTGCTCCCACTAGCTAGCCTCATTACATTCAAACCCTTATGCTGTGTTCACACCAGACACGGAACATGCGTTTAAATTGTGCTATTCGTTCGTAAATAGACCTGTGAATATTTTGGATATTTTACTCTCTTCATTTGCGCATATAAATGCGCTTCATTTGCACCTCAAATTCACTTCACAACAGACGCAACTCGCGTGATGGGCAGGGTTTCTGTCTATGTTCTAATGACTGTAGCTTCATTGCTAAATGGCTAACATGGTATTTAGTGAGAGAGTAGCTGTGCTTTAGGAAGGCTGAAAAACAGCGTAGATTCGTTCGGTGACATGTCTAAGTACACTAGATCCTTTTAGAGGTTCACCCAGCCCTGTGAGTTCATCAACTTCTCAACAAATTATACCTGGATGATGGAGGCTTTCAGCGGTGCTTCAGACTGAGCCAAGCCCAGTTTGATGAAATGTTGTCTGGTGTCAGTAAGAGGATTTCCCCTCGGGACATTACAACAAGCACTACGTCATATTCACGCCCCTACATGAGCTAGCTCATGATTAGTTAACTAGAGTGAATCGCGTGTCAAATACGCTTTATTCGTGCCACTTCATTCGTACGAAACGCACTGCAGGATGTCTATTCGCATCTTTGCATTGACTTAACATGTAAATCACTCGCCTTGGCTTTGACGCTTCATCCGCGTCTGGTGTGAACGCAGCATTAAACCTTAAGTCCAGCTGGGTCATGGCACCAGTGTAAGGCCTCAAGTTCTACTTGACCAACTCTGAGTGGGATTTGAACCAACTGGTCCAGCATTAGATTTTGACGCATTAGCGGTTACTCTCCAGACCACAGCCTCTGGAGATGAGAAAATTATTCCTGGAAAGTTCTTACTCTGAGCACCAGGAATTCTGCTAACAATTTCTGTAACAATAGCATACTATAGCAACGTTTACAAGCATGGATTGCAGTGATTCTATAAAAGAAAACTTTCCTAAGAAAGTATTTGTTTACTTACATAATTTTGTAGACACACTTCATGAACTGCGCCTCGATCAGGAGTGTTACATAGTAAATGACCAGCCATCTGTTTTCAGTCTTATCATTTACCCACTAAGTAAAGGGATGGTTAACCTAAAAATGAAAGTTCTGTCATCAATTACTTACTCTTCAACCAATTTTTTTCTTCTTCTGCTAAACACAAAATAAGATCTTTTGTAGAATGCTGATTGACCCGTCGACTTCCTTTAGTAGGCAAATCTATACTATAGATGTCAATGGGTTCCAGCAACTAGCATTTTTAAAAAGATCTTCTTTTAATCTCTACATAAGTAACTCAAAAGGGTTTAAAACCACAAATGATGAGGTCATTTTAATTTTGGGGTGAACTATCCCTTTAAGATTCAAGATGTGAACCACTGACATAAGTCATTGCAACACAGTTAACTGATTAAACTATAGTTTCCATCCTAACCTCAAGCAAATCTGATAAAAAAAAAAACAAGAAAAAATCTTAATTGTGTGATGAATTAGGTGGGTTTCCGTCAGGTTGTTAGAGCAGCTGACTGTAGTATTGGTAACCTAGTAACCATCAGTAAACAAGGCAAGCACAATTGAAACAGCTAATTAATCATGTGAAATGGGTGTAATGTTCGTGACATCTGAGTTTATTTGGCAAATGCATTTCCATCTCGTCTTATTTCCATTAATCCTTTAATTCATTTTTGAAAATTAAGGGTTTCTTATGAGATACTTTATAATGTGCATCAACATATGGTGATGGAAACCAAGCTAGTAGAGTCATGTGCATTTTAAAACTATACAGTAGTTTACCTTCACACTATTGTTTAAGAAAATGTGAACTTGACTAGAAGCACTGGAGGCTGGAAATGAACAGCTTAATACCAGCATTAGTCAGACTGGACTTCAACATTCAGGAAATAGGAGGATACCTTAACTGTTGGTGTTTATTTACCCAAATTTGAGATAAGACAAGACATCAGAAATAATATCCCTCTTCACCTTTAAACAGGGGAGATGTGGCTATCTTTGAGTGTATTGCACTCCTCTCGGTTTTATAGTGGTTTTGACATTTGGAAGCAGATCGTCGGTGTGTTTAGCGATCTGTCACGCTGCTGACCCCAGAGCCTCCGCTCCATCACCAGAAGAAGTGCAATTAGTAGTGTGATGATAAACTGAGCTGTGGCCTTTTGCTTTTTATGGACTGATCGCTGGATTGGCTGATTTCAAGCTGGGACTTGAGCTCACAGATTTCATAAGCTTGACTGCACAGAACTCGGGACACCAGCATGATACAGTGCACATTTGTGTTCTTATCTAACAAAATCTGTCTTTCAAGGGTTTCTCTCATGGCCACAGTCACAGCTTAATGCATTAAGTGAAAAATGTTTACCTTCAGCTTTGTATGTTTTCTTTAATATTCAATATTGATTGAGGAAAAAAAAAATTTGCAATGCTGTTTTCAGACAGTTACCTTTTCACTGGCCATAGATCAGTATTAAAATATTGTTATACAGTATTGTTCAGTTAGACATTACATAAACTAAACAACCAACCAACCACCCGACTAACAAACCAACCAACCAACCAAAACCAACAAACCAAGACCAACCAACTAACAAGCCAACCGCCCAACCAACCAACACCAAGAAACCAAACTATTAAAACCAGCCAACCAAAACCAAACAACCAACCAATCAAAACCAAACTACCAAAACCAACCAACCAAAACCAAGCTACCAAAACCAACCAACCAAAACCAAGCTACCAAACTACCAAATCCAACCGACCAACCAACCAAAACCAAAGTACCAAAACCAAACTTTTATAACCAACCAACTAAAACCAAACTACCAAAATCAACCAACTAACCAAAGCCAAACTACCATAACCAACCAAAACCAAACTACCATAACCACCAAACCAAAACCAAACTACCAAAACAAGCCAACCTACCAACCAAAACCAAACTACCAAAGCCAACCAACCAAAACCAAATTACCAAAACCAACCAAAACCAAACTATCAAAATTAACCAAACTAAACCAAACAACCAAAACCAAACTACCATAACTAACCAACCAACCAAAACCAAACTACCAAAACGAACCAACCTAAAGCAAACTACCAAAATCACCCAAACTCAACCAACCAACCAAAACCAAACTGCCAAAACCAACCAACCAAACCCAAACTACCATAACCAAACAACCAAAACCAAACTACAATAACCAACCAACTAAAACCAAACTACCAAAACCAACCAACCAACCAAAACCAAACTACCAAAACCAACCAACCAACTAAAACCAAACTAACCAAAACCAACCAACCAACCAAAACCAAACTACCAAAACCCACCAACCAAACCCAAACTACCATAACCAACCAACCAACCAAAACTAAACTCCCAAAACCAACCAACCAAAATATTTCAAAAATCATTCAATTGATCTGTCAAACCATGCAATTATACATCTAGCTTATCAAACAACCATATGTCAACCATATTCCTACACAGGTTTGGCCCAGTGCCCCCTAGTGTTCAGGATATATGAAAATCTGTTATTTTTGCTTATTTTTGTTGCTTATAACTTTAATACGTTAATGCTAATAATATTTAAAATGTTGTTATTTAATGCTATTTTTTTCAAACTCATTGGTGTGTCGCTATAATATCTGCAATAAACATTTAGCACTAAATCCTGAAGGTATGCAAGAGGTTTTGAGGGAAGAGGTTTTTTCTAAACATAATTTTTGTTAAACAGCTGTTTTTTCTTAAATTAATTATTTATTTATTATTATTTTTAATTTTTTATTTGACTCATGTTCAAACTGTACTGGCAAAACTTATAACTCTTACCATTACCACTATTTATGACATGGATGTCTGGAGTACTAGATTCTGATTGGTCAGTTGTGACATCCCTAGGTAAGTTATTCCAGGATAACAACTGCTGAATAACGCAGGCTTATCTGGGAACTTTGCATTATTTTGACTGCCAGTGAATACGTTCACAACGTAGTGTAAAAAGGTTCACATCCATATTTATATGCCTCTGTCAAAAGCCACTGTTTCAATCAGTTTAGCGCCATCTAGTGACTAAATAATATGTAGGTTAGTGCATGCTCCATTATCTCCATTCAGCCATTTTCATTTCTGTCAACTTTGTATTTAAATAAAGGCTTCATAAACTGTTTATTTTTTACATTTAATGGCAAGTACTTTTGTCATAAAAAGAGAATAAAGTACATACAGGCCGTTTGTTTTTACAGAGTAAAGGTCTTTAATCTTATACAACAATGTCAGGCTTTATTCTTCAAAAACAACTGCTTGGATGTACTTTATTCCTTACATATATAATGAAACTATAAAAATAAAATGACACTTAAAATAACCCTGTGTAATACTGTTTATGTAGGGAAATACAACATGCAGACATCTTTATGAAGAGGAGTAAAGGATTTAGAGTGTGCTTCTATCTAGTCTCACTTTCATCTGTCAAATTAAACACATTTCCCTTGTTTTAGGTGTGTTAGTGCCATCCTTGTACTTTTGGGGTTTATATGTCAAGTTTCAGAGGGCTCGTTGTGTGTTTTTTTTTTTTTTTCAGGGATGTTAGAGATCCAATTAAACTGTAGGGACACGTCTTAGATGCTGAAAAAATGACAAATAGAATCTGAATGCCAATTATGCACTACTCTTGAGTAATTATCAAACTGAAGGAAAGAAAAGGTAATTGAGCTGATATATTAGACTATTTCAAAGTAATTAAAGTTCACTGAAACACTGATCAAACGTGATTTTGTTATTCTGGTAAAAATTTTTAAATAAAATACATAAGCTAATCAAATGACCAGTGGTTTTGGCTATATTTATTTTTCTCCATGTATGGCATAGACCAGTGTGGTTCCTCTGAAAACTAAAAAAACAAAATTTCAAAGTAAAGTAAATTTTTTTTTAAAGTACAGATTTTTTTTCTTCTTTTTTTAATGAAAAGGAAGGTCTGTGCGTTTACGACAGGTTCCTCTTCACCTCATGTTGGAAAAAGCTCGAAGCACTGCTCATTTTTTAAAAACCTGAGCCCATTTGAGCTGCAAGAAACTGAGACATTCTCTTCAGAACTCATCTGAAACATGTCAATGTTTTTCTTTTTCAGCCAAGCCCCTCAGCAGAGGAGAGTGTTTTCAGCACCACGGACAGCACACCGAGAAAACAGCTCTATCACTGCCTGCTCATTCACACCAGAATGGATCATGGTAGGATTTGCCTTACTTTCAAACACGGTCAGTGATTATTATTTATTTTATGGAATGGCTACTCTTATTTTAGTGATTTGTAAAAATATACATAAACTATCAGCATTCAGTTGACGACTCAAAACATTACATTCGTATAACAAATTACATTATTTTTATTGTGCATCAAAGCCAAAATGCATATTATATACAGTATAAATTGAATATTTTAAATAAAAACAAATTATAAATAATAAAATACCTCAATTTGATCAAATAAACATCATAAATAGGTCATATTTACCGTTATAATACCTAATTTGTTTATTTGTTTGATTGTGACACTGGAATAAAATTCATTCATTCATTCATTTTCTATTTGGCTAAGTCCCTTTATTAGTCAGGAGTCGCCACAGCCGAATGAACAGTCAACTTATCCAGCATATGTTTTACACAGCGGATGCCCTTCCAGCTGCAACCCATCACTGGGAAACACCCATAAATTCTCATTCACACACATAGAATACAGGCAGTTTAGCTTACTCAATTCACCTGTACCGCATGTCTTTGAACTTGTGGGGGAAACCGGAGCACCCAGAGGAAACCCACATGAACACGGCGAGAACATCCACCAGCTGTGTCTGATCCCGTCTGCATGAACACACTAAACAAACTGAAATGATAACATTCTGCACCTGTGTGAAATCATGTATATGTCCATACCTGCAGGTGGCAGCAACTATATTGTCATTCCACTAATGGAAGCCAGAACTAGTGCTGCACACATACAGCCATACAGTCAAAAACTGCTTATTTAAAATGAGCTGAAATCATACAATTCTTTATTTTTTTTTCTCTCTTTTCTTTGGTGATAATTTAATTGTTTTATGCTCAATCCACTTAAATTTGTAAAAACTAATAGGTTAACCTAATTCCTTCATGTTGTCCCAACAGAAATCCATTGTGTGGAATCCAGCGTTTCGTATAGTGTACTTTCAAAAAATACTTTTTCTGCTTGTTCAAATTACTTAAAAGAAGTTAAAACAACACACTTCTTAAGGTTTTTTTTGGATAACTTTAATTGTTTTATGTTTAATCCACTTAAATTTGTAAAACTAGTAAGTAAACTTAATTTATTTGTGTTGGGACAACGGTTTCCTCTACAGTCCAAAGACATGCGCTATAGGTGAATTAGATTAACTAAATTGGCCAGTGTGTGTGAATGTGAGAGTGTATGGATGTTTCCCTGTACTGGTTTGCAGCTGGAAGGGCAGCTGCTGCATAAAACATAAGCCGGAATAGTTGGTGATTCATTCCACTGTGGCAGCCCCTAATAAATAAGGGACTAAACCAAAGGAAAATGAATGACTGAATATTAAAGAAAAGCAGTTATATGACAGCTGGATTCTTTGTGTTTCTTCTTGATTTGTGTGAATAGTTTAGTTCGTCACTTCAGTTTTTGTTTTCATTCTTTGCGCTTTCTTTCAACATTGGTCAACGCTACATTAAAAATGAATTAGATTTACCAATTTTTTTTAAGGTAACTGGTTGCAAAGTAATTATTTTGGCTGAATTTAAACAAACTATTTCAAATTAGTAATTAGTTTGATTAAATTCAGCCCTTATAAATAGTTTGCAGCGATTTAGCAAGCATCTTTTTCTGTGTAAAGGCAAAATCGCTCTGAAGTGAGCCCAACAAAAGGCAATGTGTGGAACACACCAAACAAACTAGTCTGACAAGATGTTCACCAACAGCCAGTCATCAGCTTGGTGTGTCTTGCCCTTTAAATGGCATTTAATTGTGCTAGGCTACATTTAGATAATCACATCTCTATATAACCCACACAACACATCCACTTGATAATGTAAATCATATAACCTATATTACCTAATCTCATTTTCCCTCTCATCTTACTTATTTTAGTATAGAAAAAAGGAAAATTAAAGCCTGCACAGATTGGGCACATGCCCAAATGAAATTAAGCAACATATAGATCCCTAAAGTAATTAGGCAAACACAGACAGATATATCTATCGTTACAGTTTGAAGTAATGAGAGATCAGTACTAATCCACTCTAGAGTTGTGTTAGGCAAAAGAAATGAACAATTTAATCCGAGCCGGCCTGACGTATGGCCTGATTTTATTTGAAGTCTTATTTTTTTCTGCTACGCCTCAAGTATCGAGCGGAACAGAGGTGCATTTGTTCATTTGTACAACAACAAGCCTTCTGATTGCATGTACTGGTGAACCGATAGGCCTTTAAAAAGCGGCAAAATGATCTACAAGTCGCTTAATACACACGTCGCCTTTTAAATTAGGTATTCGTTACCGATGAGACACCGCTCTGAAAGTTATTGAGGCGGTGTAATTTGAATAAACCCCAGTACAAAATGTTTCAATAGTGTTCTCTGCCAAGACCTTATTGGCTGTTTGGCTTCACGAGCCTCTCTGGGGAAGAGCCTGTGTGGAAAATAGCGGGTCGGTAATGTTAGAGAATTGATATTGTGATGAGCACAACAAAAGCTTTCAGACACACGGGATAAGTCATCTTTGGATGCACTAACGTCACACGCAGCATGTCAAACACTTCAAGTGCACTTCAAGGGCTGCACTATGTTATTTACCATCTGTAAACGTTATTCGTGGCAGTGTGTAATTGCGATCTGTGTGTTGTTTTTTTTATCCTCTTTTATATTTGATGCAGTACATGAATGCATCAGTCTTTCAGCCAGAGTGGCCTCTTTGTGGCCGCCATTGCTTGAGCCTACAGACTACGCATTTGAATGACAAATATGCATATCGAGTGGTATTGCGAGCTCTTAAGCTTGGGGTTTAAGAGAACACCTGGCATCAGACTGAGGCCCTCAAATACCTGCAAGCATATTTTTATGGTCAAGAGCTGGTGTTCAGAGCGCTGGAAAAAGAGAAAGCGTCTCTTAATGAGCAGATGTGTATTGTAAATCACATATTATGCCTAATGAAACAAGTTCTCAGATTGTAAATGCACTAAACATCTGCTCTTGGGTTAAAAAAAACAACAACATACACAACTGTGTCTTTGGCTTCATGTTGTTTTTGATAAAAGTCTATTTTAAATATATATACAGTATGTGTGTATTTTAGTCATATAGTCAGTATTGTACTGTATTCAGCAACTTGTCAGTTGTCAGTACTCTGATTTTATTATTTTGGTCAATACATATTTCTTAGTATTGTAAAACTGCTAATTAAAATTGTTTACATTTATATTTACACTCACCGGCCACTTTATTAGGTACACCTTACTAGTACCGGGTTGGACCCACTTTTGACTTCAGAACTGGTATAGATTCAACAAGGAACTTTTCCTCAGAGATTTCGGTCCATATTGACGGGATAGCATTTGTCAGTTCCACTGCATGATGCAAATCTCCCGTCTCAGCACATCCTAAAAGTGCTCTATTGGATTGAGGTCGGGTGACTGTGGAGGACGTTTGAGTACAGTGAACTCATTGTCATGTTCAAGATACCAGTCTGAGATAATTCACGCTATATGACATGGCGCGTTATCCTGCTGGAAGATGGGTACTATGTGGTCATAAAGAGACGGACATGGTCAGCAACAATACTCAGGTGGGTTGTGGCGTTGACACGATGCTCAATTGGTACTAATGGGCCAATTGAGGGTGCCAAGAAAATATCCCCTACCCATTGCACTACTACAACCAGCCTGAACCTTTGAAACAAGGCAGGATAGATCCATGCTTTCATGTTATTGATGCCAAATTCTGACCCTACCATCCGAATGTCGTAGCAGAAATCAAGACTCATCAGACCAGGCAACGTTTTTCCAATCTTCTATTATCCAGTTTTGGTGAGCCTGTGCAAATTGTAGCCTTAATTTCCTGTTCTTAGCTGACAGGAGTGGCACCCGGTGTTCAGAGATGCTCTTCTTTGTACTTCGGTTGTAACGAGTGGTTATTTGAGTTACTGTTGCTTTTCTTTTAGCTCGAACCACTATGGCCATTCTCTTCTGACCTCTGGCATCATCAAGGCATTTGCGCTCACAGAACTGCCGCTCACTGGATACTTTCTCTTTAACAGACCATTCTCTGTAAACTCTAGAGATGGTTGTGCATAAAAATCCCAGTAGATCAGCAGTTTCTGAAATACTCAGACCAGCCTGTCTGGCACCAACAACCGCAGCAGATTGTCTGGACCATGTCTACATGCCTAAATGAGTTGCTGCCATGTGATTGGCTGATTAGAAATTTGTGTTAGCGAAAACATTAGCAAAAAAGTGAAACTTAAAAGTCAATTTAAAGGTGGTAAAATTTGACTACTTAATTTAAATTTTATAACTCACATATATTAATGTGTGTGTGTGCAGTCACTGTATTTTTTATTTTAAAATTTTGAGTTACAATTTGTTAAAGGGAAAAGGTCAGAATTTTGAGATCTTAAAAAAAAAAAGATTTAATGAAAAAACTTTATCGATCCAAAACAAATTTAGAATTTCAAATATGTTAAACTTGCAGAAGGGTTGTGCACTTTTTCAGCTTAATGAAATCTATCCTTTGACATTCATTTTCACCTCTCACGTATTCTGGGGCAGCAGGTTAGCATCCTTACCCTGTCAACTTCTCTAGCTTCCAAAGGGGTATCCCAGGGCCTTTCTAGGCCAGCCCAAGAGACATCATCCGTCCAGCATGTCCTGCCGCAGGGTCTCTTCTTAGTCAGAACACCTCCGCTAGAATGAATCCAGGGGAAATCCTAGGAAATCAGGGATTCCCCAAACCACCTCCTTTTTGAATGGAAGAACAGAGGTCATACTGCAAGTTCCTTCTGGATGTCTGGGTTTTACACCCCATCTCACAGGACCAGCTCAAACACTCTGGTGAAAACTTATTTTACTCACTTCAATTTACAGATGTGTACTTTTGGTCGCTACCTAAAGTAGTGGTAAAGGGATGGAACATAGACACTGAGAGCTTTGCCCTCAGGCTCAGCTACCTTTTCACTATGATGGTCTGGTAGAACGAGCACATTACTGCTGCCATCACACTGTCTATCTGGCTACCGATCTTGCACTCTGACCTACCCTAACTTGTGAACAAGACCTGAAGATAAAGGAGAAGCAAATCACTCCATATCTGAAGCAGGCGGACCGCAATTTTCAGGCTGAGAGCCATTGCTTCAGATCTGGAAAAGCAGACCCTCCTTTTTAATCTTTCAAGAAACAAACAGACAACAAATATGATATCATTACGCCTGCAAAATTTGACACTCACTGAACCAGTACCTTATCTATGATATTGTCCATGAATATACAGGATTGTCCAACTCTCACTGAATACAAGCTTATAAATGTGAAGCAAACCCATTTTACATTTCCATCTACCATCATCATTCACAATCATACTCCTCCACTATTTAGGTACTGGGTGGTGGGGGCAGTTGGGTAATAAACCACCCATATGTCAAGTTCCCTTTCACCTGCCTCCAGTTCATCCTCTTGGATTTCATGGTGTTTCCTAGGCCATCTGATACCTCTTTTCCAACAGCCCAAACCAGGTTCCCAAACTGGCTATTTCAGATCTAGTGCTATTGCCAGTTCAGAACTGATTTGTGTGGAGAGCCTTCTAAGAACTGCTTTGCTTTTCCACCATCTTAAAAGCCACCATAGAGGCAGGCCTGATATCACTGTCAAATCTTTCGCAGCAATACAAGCATGGAACCGTCAAATACTTAAGAACCACTTTTCTTGGTTCAGAGCTGGTGCTTTGGGTGAAGAACTGACTTGGACCTATAGGCTCCGGCTCCGAACCAGCACTCAAGCTGCTTTGGTGAAAAAATGGAATAAGAGATCCGTCCAGCAACTTTTTGGATCTGTCCCAGGGTCCTCTTCCATTCTGAAAACTTCCACCAGAATGCCTAAATGTCCTTTCAGATGTGAGGCTAATTCTTTCACGACTCTTTGTGGGAGCTTCGTATCTTGCCTTGCAGGACCAGTCCAAACACTCTGTAGAGAAAACTCATTTTACACCTTGCAATCTGCAGTCTCATTCTTTCTGTCATTACTAAACGCTCATAATAATAGGTGTTTGCCCTTAGACTCAGCCTCTCCCCTACCATTACAGTCCAAAACAATGACCGCATTACTACTACCGCCATACCAAATAGGGCTGGTACAATAAATTGATCTATTATGATTCATAAATCAATTCTGAGATTTTTGGAATTGCATTGCATCGATGCTGAGCTTAGATTTTAACAGCAGATGTCACCATAGGCTTGTCTATACACACTTAGGGTGCTTTAACACATGGTTCAATTGCCTGGACCGTACCCAAGTTCGATTGCCCCCCCCCCCCCCCCCCCCCCCTTGCCACCTTCTTGGTTGGTTTGTGTTCACACTGTCTTTTTTCCCTCTGAATCCTAGTACGCTTGCGTCATCAAGCCGCTGTTTTGTGTACGGCTGTTGCCAGGTGACAGAAACGAAAGCAAAGCGCCAAAATGGAAAGACCACCGCACATCGCGGTCATTTCGCTTTTACTGAACCTTTTGGTTTGGACATACAGAAAGCAACTCGTGTCTATCTGCCGCAAAAATAATATAAACGTTCAGAACATCACGCGATGTCTGCAAAAGCTGTTTTTGGAGGAGACAAGGAGACATTATCACTGTTTGTACTGGGTCAGTCCCGCTTGTCAGCAAGGTAGGTGACATACACAAACATACACACACGCATGAACATTATGAAAACTAAAGTTTGTTGTACACTTCCGGCTTTTGGTACGATTGCTTTCATACTACAAGTGAACCGTACCAGAGTTCACATGAACCTCTTTCAGGCGAACTCGGGTACGGTTTACAGGTGTGCACCCAAGTTCAGAAGACGTGTTCACACTAGCTAAACATACCGTACTATGACGTCAAGCGAACCCGGGTGTGGACCAAAAGTGCTAGTGTGAAAGCACCCTTAGTTAGCACGAATAATGGCATTGTGCTTTCAGTAATATTCTGTAAGCATGTTATCACTTCTCTCGGCCACATGACAACATGACAATCTCAAAACATTATGCAATTCTGTGTGTGCCTCACACAGGTGAGTGGGCTTGACAAACCACCAGTCGAAACACTCTCCCCAGCTCAACTCTCTGAGCACAAACAGTATCTTTGTATAATTAACACTTGTGTGTATTGCCTCTTTGTCATGAATCGCTGAATGCCTCCTTAATTGTATGTCACTTTGGAAAAAGCATCTGCTAAATGTAATGCAAGTGGTTAAATGTTTTTATTCCATGGGATTAATCTTCTAATTCGCTTAAGCATTTCCAATAACTAAGCTCAGATTCGATTTAAAAGAGAATCTCAGGGTATTCAGACAATTTCAGAATCGATGCAAAATAATTTCTTGATTCACAATGAATTAATATATTGTCAACACCTTCTGATAATAACAATACCCTTTTTGGACTTATGTTGCAACCTAATGTACCCTCACTTGTGAATAAGACCCAGAGATATGTTATTGTCGATTTAAGGTCAAAAATATGGACACAACTTTATGACCAAGCGTGGGATTTGCATCACCGTGACCCCCATTCTCCTGAATTCCATACATAAGGGGTGCTCAACCCTGTTCCTGGAGATCTACCTTCCTGCAGATTTCAGCTTCAACTCTGGTCAAACACACCTGAACTAATTAATTAGGATCTAAACATTACTTAATAAGTGCTGGTAGGTGTGTTTGATCATGGTTTGAGCTGAAATCTGCAGGAAAGTAGATCTCCAGGAACAGGGTTGGTTACCCCTGCCATACATTCTAGGAAATAAAGTTACTAAAGCTGTGACTGGGGTGGTCCACATTTGTACATTCGAGGTACATATTAATACCTAAACAAAAGTATACCTTGTGGTACCTTTTAAAGTATCAGTATGGACCTTTTAATTACAAAAGTGTACCTTTTAGGTACACAAGTGCACCTTTTAAAAAGGTGCCACCCCATTGTTAGCTTTTGCACCTCTATTTGTATAAGCCAATGGTCTCAAACTCAATTCCTGGAGGACCATAGCTCTGCAGATTTTAGCTCCAACTACCTCCAACTCACACCTGCTTAATAGTAGTTTTGAACACCCTCCAGGAATCGGGTTTGAGATCTATGGTGTAGGGAAACACAATCATAAAAACACATGGAGTCTTACTACTTAAGAGCCTACTTTTGAGCTCCAACAGCTCCAAGACTCTCTTTTTAGAAAGTATGAAGACTTTATTATCTGTTTCAGGTAAGTTTAATTGGGGTAGGAGTGTCAAACTCTGCAGGACAATGGTCTTCAAGGAAATTATTTCACACACCCCTGGGATAAGCAAACTCCCATGTACTTTCCGAGATCCTTGACAGGGTAGCTGGACCACTGTTCCATGTCCGGGTTCACATTCTGACATTTATTCCAATGAAGAAGAAAAAATCCTTGGAGGCTTGCCTTAAAGCAGCTCTGATTTGCATTATTGTGCAAATGCGAGCTGTAATATTACATTAATAGTGATGTTATGATTAATTTCCAATCTACAGGATGCCTTTGGGTGAGTTAATTAACCTTCTAGCAAAGTGCTTTAGTTCACTGGTTTTCATTCAATGTTCAGCTTCAGCTAAAGGCAGTCCTCAGCATTAATGACTGACTGGACTATTAAAAATAAATAAAGAAATATAAAATTAAATGTGTGAAGTTAGCCTTCCTGTTCAATTTGATCATTTTATATATATATTTTTTATCCAATTTCTGTTTAACGGAAAACACATTTCTAAACAATAGTTTAGAAAATATGAATGGATTTCTTTGTATTCCATGTATCTCTTGTTAAAAAAGTATTGTTGTTTATTCATTTATTTTACTTATTTTTTGAACATGTTTTAGCCCAATCTCAAAACTTTCTCAAGCATAGTTTAATAGTTTAAAACTCTCACAAATTAAAAATAAAATCTTACATTTATTTATCAATACCTCAGGCCTAATTTTACTAGTGGCTATTTTAACAAATGACAATCATATTTTTTGTCTATTGTTTTCTAAAAGTGTGGGAATGTGATACATTTTATCACTGAAAACCACTAAAATTGCCTCAAAAACTGCATTTAAGATCATGTGACTGAAGCACCCCCCTTTAAGCCCAAGATGTGCACCTGTTAAGATTTTGTCTCAGAATCCATCATATATATATATATATATATA